>WNWK01007849.1:0-89720 GCA_009830355.1 Cherax destructor
TATGTATGTATTTATCCATGGAGAAGTGGAATAAGAATCTTCCCTCCGTAATCCATGCGTGTTGTAAAAGTCAACTAAAATGCCGGGAACAATGGGCTAGTAACCCCTTTTCCTGTATAGCTTACTATATATAAAATGAAGAAAACAGTCAAAGTGGGATGTTTGAATGTGCGTGGATGTTGTGCGAATGATAAGAAAGAGATGATTGTGGATGTTATGAATGAGAAGAAGCTGGATATCCCGGCTTTAAGTGAGACAAAGCTGAATTGGGTAGGAGAGTTTCAGTGGGGAGAAATAAATGGGATTAGATCAGGGGTTTCAAACAGAGTTAGAGCTAAAGAAGGAGTGGCAATAATGTTGAATAATCAGTTATGGCAGGACAAGAGGGAATATAAATATATCAATTCAAGGATTATGTGGTGTAAAATAAGGGTTGGATGTGAAAAGTTGGTTATAGTAAGTGTTTATGCACCTGGAGAAAAGAGGAGTGTAGAGGAGAGAGAGATTTTGGGAAATGTTGAGTGAGCACATGGGAGTTTTGAACCAAGTGAGAGAGAACTTGTGGTTGGGGATCTCAATGCTAAAGTGGTTAAAAATGTTGTGGAGGGAGTAGTAGGTAAATTTGAGATGTCAGGGGTAAATGAAAATGGGGAGCCTTTGATTGAGCTATGTGTAGAAAGAGATCTGGTAATAAGTAATACATATTTTATGAAAAAAGGATAAATAAGTATACAAGTTATGATATAGCACGTAATGAAAGTAGTTTGTTAGATTATGTATTAGTGGATAAAAGGTTGATGGGTAGGCCTCAGGATGTACATGTTTATAGAGGGGCAACAGATATATCGGATCATTATTTAGCTGTAGCTACAGTTAGAGTAAGAGGTAGATGAGACATAAGGAAAATGACAACAACAAGTAGGAGAGAGGTTCAAGTGTTAAATTAAGGGAGGAGAAAGTTAGGGTGAGATATAAGCAACTTTTGGCAGAAAGGTGGGCTAATGCAAGTATGAATAGTGCGGGGGTTGAAGAGGGTTTGGATTGTTTTAAAAAGGCAGTATTAGAATGTGGGGCAGAAGTTTGTAGGTATAGGAGGGTGGGTGCAGGAGGAAAGAGGAGTGATTGGTGGGATGATGAAGTAAAGGTTGTGATAAAAGAGAAAAAGTTAGCTTATGTGAGGTTTTTACAAAACAGAAGTGTTATAAGAAGAGCAGAATATATGGAGAGTAAAAGAAAGGTGAAGAGAGTGGTGAGAGAGTGCAAAAGGAGAGCAGATGAAAGAGTGGGAGAGGCACTGCCAAGAAAAATAAGAAAAAGTTTTGGAATGAGATAAACAAGTTAAGAAAGCCTAGGGAACTAATGGATTTGTCAGTTAAAAACAGAGTAGGGGAATTAGTGGATGTGGAGCTGGAGGTATTGGGTGGATGGTTGGAATATTTTGAGGAACTTTTAAATGTCGATGAAAAAGGGAGGCGGTAATTTCATGCACTAGCCAGGGAGGTATAACATCGTTTAGGAGTGAAGAAGAGCAGGATGTGAGTGTGGGGGAGGTGCGTGAGGCATTACGTAGAATGAAAGGGGTTAAAGCAGCTGGAACTGACGGGATCATGACAGAAATGTTAAAAGCAGGGGGAAAGGTACCTAATGATTGGAAGAGAGCGTGTATAGTTCTTTTATAAAAAGGGAAGGGTGACAAAACAGATGGTAAAAATTATAGTGGAATAAGTTTACTTAATATACCAGGTAAAGTGTACGGTAGGGTTATTATTGAAAGAATTAGAGGTAAGACAGAGAGTAGAATTGCAGATGAGCAAGGAGGCTTTAGAGCGGGTAGGGGATGTGTAGATCAAGTGTTTACAGTGATGCATATATGTGAACAGTATTTAGATAAAGGTAGGAAAGTTTTCATTGCATTTATGGATTTAAAAAAACATATGATAGAGTGGATAGGGAAGCAATGTGGCAGATGTTGCAAGTGTATGGAATAGGTAGTAAGTTACTGAAGGCTGTAAAGAGTTTTTATGAGGATAGTGAGGCTCAGGTTAGGGTGTGTAGGAGAGAGGGAGATTACTTCCCGGTAAAAGTAGGTCTTAGACAGGGATGTGTAATGTCACCATGGTTGTTTAATACATTTATAGATAGGGTTGTAAAAGAAGTAAATGCTTGGGTATTGGGGAGAGGAGTGGGATTAAATTATGGGGAATCAAGTACAAAATGGGAGTTGACACGGTTACTTTTTGCTGATGATACTGTGCTTATAGTAGAATCTGAAGAAAAGTTGCAAAGGTTAGTGGACGAGTTTGGGAGGGTGTGTAAAGGTAGAAAGTTGAAAGTGAACAAAGATAAGAGTAAGGTGATGAGGGTATCAAACGATTTAGATAAAGAAAAATTGGATATCTCATTGGAGAGAGGGAGTATGGAAGA
This sequence comes from Cherax destructor, assembly GCA_009830355.1. NCBI lineage: Eukaryota > Metazoa > Arthropoda > Malacostraca > Decapoda > Parastacidae > Cherax > Cherax destructor. The sequence goes on from WNWK01007849.1 coordinate 2,425, forward strand.
AGTGAATGTTTTCAGATATTTGGGAATTTACGTGTCAGCGGATGGGTTTATGAAGGATGAGGTTAACCATAGAATTGATGAAGGAAAAAAGGTGAGTGGTGCGTTGAGGTATCTGTGGAGACAAAAAACGTTATCTATGGAGGCAAAGAAGGGAATGTATGAAAGTATTGTGGTACCAACACTCTTATATGGGAGTGAAGTTTGGCTTATAAATGCTGCAGCGAGGAGGCTGCTGAAGGCAGTGGAGATGTCCTGTCTAAGGGCAATGTGTGGTGTAAATATTATGCAGAGAATTCGGAGTGTGGAAATTAGGAGGAGGTGTGGAGTTACTAAAAGTATTAGTCAAACGGCTGAAGAGGGGTTGTTGAGGTGGTTTGGTCCTTTAGAGAGAATGGATCAAAGTAAAATGACTTGGAGAGCGTATAAATCTGTAGGGGAAGGAAGGAGGTGTAGGGGTCGTCCTCGAAAAGGTTGGAGGGAGGGGGTAAATTAGGTTTTGTGGGCGAGGGGTTTAGACTTCCAACAAGCGTGTGTGAGCGTGTTAGATAGGAATGAATGGAAACGAATGGTTTTTGGAACCTGACGAGCTGTTGGAGTGTGAGCAGGGTAATATTTAGTGAAGGGATTCAGGGAAACCAGACCGGTTATTGATTTAGCAGGACTTGAGTCCTGGAAATGGGAAGTACAATGCCTGCACTTTAAGGAGGGTTCTGGGATAGTGACAGTTTTGAGGGACTATTCTAAACTGTAGTATCTGAGTGCCTCTGCAAAGACAGTGATTATGTATGAGTGTGGTGAAAGTGTTGAATGATGATGAAAGTATTTTATTTTGGGGATTTTCTTTCTTTTGGGTCACCCTGCCTCGGTGGGAGACGGCCGACTTGTTGAAATATATATATATATATATATATATATATATATATATATATATATATATATATATATATATATATATATATATAATATATATATATATATATATATATATATATATATATATATATATATATATATATATATATATATATATATATATATATATATATATATTATTATATATATATATATATATATATATATATATATATATATATATATATATATATATATATATATATATATATATATATATATATATACATGTTGGTTGTCATAAATGCTATATTATATATGCAGTTTATCAATACCTGGAGTCGACCTGGAGGGAGTGCCATGGGTAAGAGACCACACGGCCAGGTCCATGAGTCGGCTTCACTTGAGCCAAAACTATATACGGGAAACTGAAGTAATTTGAGTGTGATCATGTTTTATTCATGATTGTACAAGCAGAGTTCTTAAGTTATGGCTTTACAGTCCAAGCCATTAATGTAGAACGTGCAGTTTACTACGTTAATAAAGATACTCTTTGTTATTGTAATGGAGTAGCATCTCTGATGGTCGAGGCTCTCTCCTGGCGTTTTATTTTCTGTTGTATTTGTCTGTCATAATGTTAGTGTGTAGTTGTATTTGTGTCTTCATGATGGTGTGTATGCTGTATTTATATTTCATAATGTTGGTGTGTATGCTGCATTTGTCTCTCATAATGTTGGTGTGTATGTTGTAATTGTAATTCATAATGTTCGTGTATATGTTGTAATTGTAATTCATAATGTTCGTGTATATGTTGTAATTGTAATTCATAATGTTCGTGTATATGTTGTAATTGTAATTCATAATGTTCGTGTATATGTTGTAATTGTAATTCATAATGTTCGTGTATATGTTGTAATTGTAATTCATAATGTTGGTGTGTATGTTGTATTCGTCTCTCGCAGTGTTGGTAGAGATGCTGTATTTGTCCCTCATAATGTTTGTGTACATTGTATTTGTCTCTCTTAATGTCGGTGTGTATGTTGTATTTGTCTCTCACAATGTTGGTTTGTATGTTGCATTTGTCTCTCACAATGTTTTTTGTATGTTGAATTTGTCTCTCATAATGTTGGTGTGTATGTTGTATTTGTCTATCATAATGTTTTTGTGTATGTTGTATTTGTATTATAATGTTGGTATGTTGTACATGAACGCTATACATTACCGACAAGTTGAATCTTAGAATCTTGGTTCAGAGGACATCGACATAACCTTCTACTACTACTACCACTACTACTACTACTATTACTACTACTATTACTACTACTACCACTACTACTACTACTACTACCACTAACCCGTGCCTCGGGTATGACCTACTTCCACTGGGGAATCCCGCCTACCAGTGACTATGCCCTCGTCTGCTACCCGTCCCTATCCACCTGACGCCAGTATATAAGCGCCAGCCTTCTTACCTCTGCTCCACATTCTTCACGACTACGGTGCTCTTCACTTCAACTCCAAGACTGAGGCACTGATCACCTCATCTTTTGTATATAGTTCTACTGTCTTCAAATTATGTCCTAGAATTTGTATTGATAAAGCCACTGGATGATGAAACGTCTACACTAAAGATACCAAGATGTTGCACATGTTTTAAATTTTTTGTTGGTATGTTGTATTTGTCTCATAATGTTGGTGTGTTTGTTGAATATGTATCTCTTTGTTTCTTTGTTGGTGTGTATGTTGTATTTGTCTTATAATGTTGGTGTGTATGTTGCATTTGTCTCTCACAATGTTTTTGTGTATGTTGTATTTGTCACATAATGCTTGCGTGTATGTTGTATTTGTCTCTCATAAAGTTGGTATGTATGCATGTTGTAGATGAATGGTTCAGAGAACCGACGAGTTGGTAAATTAGACACATATGCAACACTTTGGTCTCTTTATTGAGGAAACGTTTCGCCACACAGTGGCTTCATCAGTCCATACAAAGGAGAATCGTGAAGAACAGGAGGAGTTTGAGGTGGTCAGTCCCTCAACCTTGAGTCGTTGTTGTCAATCCATCAATCTTGAATAGAATACATATGTGCGAAGAGGTGGCTTACATACTGTATGAAGGAGAGGTGCAGCAGTCGTAGAAGGTGTCACATTTGACCAATGTGGAAGTAGGTCGTGCCCAAGGATTAGGCAAGCGAACAATTCCCTGTGTTAAGATACCAAGATGTTGATGTGTCAGACAGGATGTAGATGAATGGTTCAGAGAACCGACGAGTTGGTAAATTAGACACATATGCAACACTTGAGTATCTATTCAAGATTGATGGACTGACAACATCAACTCAAGGTTGAGGGACTGACCACCTCATACTCCTCCTGTTCTTCACGATTCTCCTTTGTATGGACTGATGAAGCCACTGTGTGGCGAAACGTTTCCTCAATAAAGATACCCAAGTGTTGCATATGTGTCTAATTTACGGTATGTATGTTGTAGTTATTTCATAATGTTAGTGTGTTTGTTGTATTTGTCTCTCAGTGTTGGTGTGCATATTGTATTTGTCTCTCATAATGTTAGTGTGTATGTTGTATTTGTCTCTCGTAATATTAGTATGTATATTGTATTTGTCTCATAATGTAGGTGTGTATGTTGTATATTGTATTTGTCTCATAATATAGGTGTGTATGTTGTATTTGTCTCACAATTTAGCTGTGTATGTTGTATTTGTCTCATATGTAGGTGTGTATGTTGTATTTGTCTTATAATGTAGGCGTGTATGTTGCATTTGTTTTATAATGCATGTGTGTATGTTGCATTTCTCTCAGAATGTTGTTATGTATATTGTATTTTTCTTATAATGTTGGTGTGTATGTTTTATTTGTATCATAATACATGTGTGTATGTTGTATTTGTCCCTCATAATGTTGTGTCTAGTGCGGTCGTGTCAGTGTTTTTATGGTGTGGTTGTGTCACAGTACTGTTGTTTAAGGAGTTGTTTCTCACAGTATTGATGTTTCTCATAATGTTGACGTTGTGGATGTTTTTCACCCAAAGTATTGATGGTCCATCATGGTTGTTACTCAGTATTGATGGTTCATCATGGTTGTTACTCAGTATTGATGGTTCATCATGGTTGTTACTCAGTATTGATGGTTCATCATGGTTGTTACTCAGTATTGATGGTTCATCATGGTTGTTACTCAGTATTGATGGTCCATCATGGTTGTTACTCAGTATTGATGGTTCATCATGGTTGTTACTCAGTATTGATGGTTCATCATGGTTGTTACTCAGTATTGATGGTTCATCATGGTTGTTACTCAGTATTGATGGTTCATCATGGTTATTACTCAGTATTGATGGTTCATCATGGTTGTTACTCAGTATTGATGGTTCATCATGGTTGTTACTCAGTATTGATGGTTCATCATGGTTGTTACTCAGTATTGATGGTTCATCATGGTTGTTACTCAGTATTGATGGTTCATCATGGTTGTTACTCAGTATTGATGGTTCATCATGGTTGTTACTCAGTATTGATGGTTCATCATGGTTGTTACTCAGTATTGATGGTTCATCATGGTTGTTACTCAGTATTGATGGTTCATCATGGTTGTTACTCAGTATTGATGGTTCATCATGGTTTTACTCAGTATTGATGGTTCATCATGGTTATTACTCAGTATTGATGGTTCATCATGGTTGTTACTCAGTATTGATGGTTCATCATGGTTGTTACTCAGTATTGATGGTTCATCATGGTTGTTACTCAGTATTGATGGTTCATCATGGTTGTTACTCAGTATTGATGGTTCATCATGGTTGTTACTCAGTATTGATGGTTCATCATGGTTGTTACTCAGTATTGATGGTTCATCATGGTTGTTACTCAGTATTGATGGTTCATCATGGTTGTTACTCAGTATTGATGGTTCATCATGGTTGTTACTCAGTATTGATGGTTCATCATGGTTGTTACTCAGTATTGATGGTTATCATGTTGTTACTCAGTATTGTGGTTCATCATGGTTACTCAGTATTGTGGTACTCATCATGGTTGTTACTCAGTATTGTTGGTACTCATCGGATGTCACTCAGTATTGTTAGTACTATCGTGGATGTCACTCAGTATTGTTAGTACTATCGTGGAGTCACTCAGTATTGTTAGTACTATCGTGGATGTCACTCAGTATTGTTAGTACTATCGTGGATGTCACTCAGTATTGTTAGTACTATCGTGGATGTCACTCAGTATTGTTAGTACTATCGTGGATGTCACTCAGTATTGTTAGTACTATCGTGGATGTCACTCAGTATTGTTAGTACTATCGTGGATGTCACTCAGTATTGTTAGTACTATCGTGGATGTCACTCAGTATTGTTAGTACTATCGTGGATGTCACTCAGTATTGTTAGTACTATCGTGGATGTCACTCAGTATTGTTAGTACTATCGTGGATGTCACTCAGTATTGTTAGTACTATCGTGGATGTCACTCAGTATTGTTAGTACTATCGTGGATGTCACTCAGTATTGTTAGTACTATCGTGGATGTCACTCAGTATTGTTAGTACTATCGTGGATGTCACTCAGTATTGTTAGTACTATCGTGGAGTCACTCAGTATTGTTAGTACTATCGTGGATGTCACTCAGTATTGTTAGTACTATCGTGGATGTCACTCAGTATTGTTAGTACTATCGTGGATGTCACTCAGTATTGTTAGTACTATCGTGGATGTCACTCAGTATTGTTAGTACTATCGTGGACGTCACTCTCAGTATTGTTAGTACTATCGTGGATGTCACTCAGTATTGTTAGTACTATCGTGGATGTCACTCAGTATTGTTAGTACTATCGTGGATGTCACTCAGTATTGTTAGTACTATCGTGGATGTCACTCAGTATTGTTAGTACTATCGTGGACGTCACTCAGTATTGTTAGTACTATCGTGGATGTCACTCAGTATTGTTAGTACTATCGTGGATGTCACTCAGTATTGTTAGTACTATCGTGGATGTCACTCAGTATTGTTAGTACTATCGTGGATGTCACTCAGTATTGTTAGTACTATCGTGGATGTCACTCAGTATTGTTAGTACTATCGTGGATGTCACTCAGTATTGTTAGTACTATCGTGGATGTCACTCAGTATTGTTAGTACTATCGTGGATGTCACTCAGTATTGTTAGTACTATCGTGGATGTCACTCAGTATTGTTAGTACTATCGTGGATGTCACTCAGTATTGTTAGTACTATCGTGGATGTCACTCAGTATTGTTAGTACTATCGTGGATGTCACTCAGTATTGTTAGTACTATCGTGATGTCACTCAGTATTGTTAGTACTATCGTGGATGTCACTCAGTATTGTTAGTACTATCGTGGATGTCACTCAGTATTGTTAGTACTATCGTGGATGTCACTCAGTATTGTTAGTACTATCGTGGATGTCACTCAGTATTGTTAGTACTATCGTGGATGTCACTCAGTATTGTTAGTACTATCGTGGATGTCACTCAGTATTGTTAGTACTATCGTGGATGTCACTCAGTATTGTTAGTACTATCGTGGATGTCATCAGTATTGTACTGATCCTCAGTATTGTTAGTACTATCGTGGATGTCACTCAGTATTGTTAGTACTATCGTGGATGTCACTCAGTATTGTTAGTACTATCGTGGATGTCACTCAGTATTGTTAGTACTATCGTGGATGTCACTCAGTATTGTTAGTACTATCGTGGATGTCACTCAGTATTGTTAGTACTATCGTGGATGTCACTCAGAATTGTTAGTACTATCGTGGATGTCACTCATTACTGATGATACCATAGTGGTTATCACTCCCAGTACTGATGGATATCATCATGGTTGTCACTCAGTATTGTTGGTATGATCGTGGTTGTTTCTCAGTACTGATGGTCCATCATGGTTGTTTCTCAGTACTGATGGTACCATCGTAGTTGTGGGCCACATTGCTATTCTCTGCATTGTTAGTGTGTAAAATATTACAACGAGACCTGACCTGAACAGCTAAGATGCATCAGTTTAGTTATTCTCATATTAATTCAGCTATTCATATATATATATATATATATATATATATATATAATATATATGTCGTGCCGATTAGGTAAAACTGGTCAATTAGCAAGAACTCATTTAAAATTAAGTCCTTTCTATAAATTTCTCTTATACGTTTAAAGATATATTTTTTTAATTTATGTTAATGTAAAAATTTATAATTTTGTACCAAGAGAAACTTTGAAAACCTACCTAACCTTATTACAACAAGCGCAATTTAATTTAGCCTAACCCAACTAAATATATTTTAGATACTTTAACATTAATTTAATAATAAACAAACCCAATGAAATATATTTTTTTCGTTAGGTTCAAAATGATTTTTGCGAAATTATTGCATACACAAATTTTCGCTTGTCTTATATGGCAAGAAGAGCGTTGCTATTTAAGCCAAAATCGCAAGTTTTACCTAATCGGCACGACATATATATATATATATATATATATATATATATATATATATATATATATATATATATATATATATATATATATATATATATATATATCAATGCATGCACCACGCAGAAACAAGCTGGTATACACAGAGAAAGATCACAGTCAGCAGGTGTCGAAAGAAACGGCTTGTGAACCATGCTGCCCAGTCTATGTTAGCACGTCGGCCGTTTCCCACCGAGGCTGGGTAACCCAAAAAGAAAGAAAAAACTTTCATCATCGTTCCACACTTTCACCATCACTCCAACATAATCACTGTCATTGCAGAGGCGCTCAAATACGACAGTTTAGATGCCACTCTAAACAGCCAATATCCCAAACCCCTCCTTTAAAGTTCAGGCATTGTGCTTCCCACCTCCAGGACTCAAGTCCTGCTAATGTATTGATATAGATATATTCCACGTCATGAATTCTGAGCCAGCGAGTTTCAGTCCTTTTCCATTGTCGAGTGTGAAGCTCATATCTACCATGCTGGACAATAGCAATATTTATCTACTCTCATTTGGTCATAACAAAGGTTATAACAATATGGAAATGTCACTGTGTGTATAAAAGAGATCAGATCTCCATGCATCACAGTAGCATCAATCACCATATGCAAACTCATCAACCACCCATATGTCGTTTAGTAGGGTATTTGCATCCCCTACACTCATCACCAGACATTACATATATAAATTTGATATCAATTTTACAGGTGTATGTCAGATGTGGCTTCAGAAATGCGAGGCATTACAGGCCACAACTACTTAACATTCCCTGTAACTATCAACAATTATACAGGTCAATTGTTGTGTTTTAATGATAAGTCACGTCTGGGTTATTGATAGTACACAATACACAGATATTGTTCTTGCATTGCAATGTAGTGTAATTGCACTAAATAAGTAATCCCCAAAATAATAATATAATGAAGATCCTGGGATGTAGTAATGCTTACACTGATGTGACGTCACCAGAGGATGATGTCGGTGATCATGTCAACTTATAATTCGACAATGAATCAGCGAGATATTGAAGCTAAGTAAATTCATTGGTTTGTCGTTATCCACATAAATTTCCAGTAGTTCCTTTGAACCGGATAATGATCAAGTTCAACAGTGGTTACCACTGACCGGATAATTAGCTTGGTTAGTTATACCTGATTCTCCATGGGAAAGTATAACAGAACTCTTCTTTCGTAAGCTATGCGTTTCGTAAGAGGCGACTAAAATGCCAGGAGCAAGGGTCTAGTAACCCCTTTTCCTGTATACATTACTAAATTTAAAAAGAAAAACTTTCGTTTTTCTTTGGGCCACCCTGCCTCGGTGGCCACCCCGCCTCGGTGGCCACCCGCCTCGGTGGCCACCCCGCCTCGGTGGCCACCCCGCCTCGGTGGCCACCCCGCCTCGGTGAGATACAGCTGATGCATTGAAAGAAGAAACAAGTTATCCCCGATCCAGAGCTAGACATAATTAGTGCTCAACTAGAGAGACTTTGAGACATTAGCTCTAAGGTAAAGAGAATGAGAGACAATTAGATTGAAGCTAGAGAGATCGTATGAGAAGACATTATTACATGAGAAAATAAAATAAAAGTTTATACATGTATGAGTGTCTACTAGAAACATTCTACAAAGTTTTACAAAGTACTTATATAATTCAACAGTTGAAAAATAGAATAATTTCTCTACCGTCTCATACCAATATTTACTATCCAGCTAAATATTTTAGCTATAAGTTAGTTTAATATTCGTCAGGACAGAGTCCTGACACTTGTTTTGATCTTTCGACGACCCGTATATGATGAGAAGATGATAGGTAGCATAAATATTATTGAGATTGATACAGAATTTATGGAGGATCGATTCAGTGAATTTGAGGATCGGATTATTGACTTTAAGATTTTGTGTCAACGCTATATCAACGCTGCTTGTCATTCACATGTATCGTATTTTGTCTGTTTTCTGGTACGCGTACTCAGGCTGCCTGAACTAGGCTCCCATCCATAAACATTTAGACAATTGGAAAGCATTTTGGTTGAGCTTTAGAGCCTCAGTTAGTAATCTGGCAAACTGGAATGGTGGGTATTAAAGCTGTACGAATACCCGTTAAGTGGGTAATACTTTTTTTAAGGGGGGGGGTGTCTTGCCCAATCTATTAGTTAGGTCGTACATATTCACAAAACGACTAAATGTACTGAATCAGTCAGGTATATGTCCTGCTGATCCCTCGTGCCAAGGTTTACTATATATTTCTCTCGTTTTTATTGAAGAAATTGTAACATTATTTCGCTTAAGTCAGGTGATTAATGGTTTTTTGGTCTTATATGAAGAAAAAAAACTTCATAATGGGTTCAGAATCCATCATATCAGCTCTTCGGGAGAAGAGCTGATATGATGGATTCTGAACCCATTATGAATTATACTCCGTATGTGTTTAAAACAAATTAGAAGCAAAATATTACAAACAAAGATGGACTCAGAGTTGAACGCCCACCTAACCCAGTGTCACATATAAATTGCATATCAATGTGTATACCGATGTTGCTAAACCCTTGAGCTTAGGGGGTTAATTAGTACCATTTTGTTTTTTGTGGCAACAAACACGTTGAGAAGCAATTACGTTCCACTATGTACAAACATGTTGATTCACACACTGAACATGTGCCGTTCAGAAAGGTAAATTAATTTGATATAATAAAAAAAACTTTGTGTTCTTCATATAAGACCAAAAAACAATTAATCACCTGACTTAAGCGAAATAATGTTACAATCTCTTCAATAAAAACGAGAGAAATATATAGTAAACCTTGGCACGAGGTCTTATATGAAGAACACAAACTTTTTTTTTATTATATCGAAATAATTTACCTTTCTGAACGGCACATGTTCAGTGTGTGAATCAACATGTTTGTACATAGTGGAACGTAATTGCTTCTCAACGTGTTTGTTGCCACAACAAAAAAAAATGGTACTAATTAACCCCCTAAGCTCAAGGGTTTAGCAACATCGGTATACACATTGATATGCAATTTATATGTGACACTGGGTTAGGTGGGCGTTCAACTCTGACTCCATCTTTGTTTGTAATATTTTGCTTCTAATTTGTTTTAAACACATACTGAGTATAATTCATAATGGGTTCAGAATCCATCATATCAGCTCTTCTCCAGAACACCAACATGGCATTTCAATATGACATTTTTCTTCATTAGGAATGACATTCTTTCAGGCTTTTATTATGATTCTATGATTCTATTGTTCTTGCCCAAGATGCAGTCTTGTTCTTGATCGAACGAACAAGACTGCATCTTGGGAAAGAATAACCTTTAATTCGTACTTAAATGGCCACTTTGTTATTCATATCTACACTAATGGCTTCGAGAATTCTATTGTGCCGACAATAATATTGTAGGTGCAATTGTCGGCTAATTAAAATACCATATCTTTTTTTGGTATGATATGGTTCTTGGGATAAATTATATCTTCAAAAGAACTTCATATGATATTTGCTTCCCCGATATAATGGGTGAAAAATTTATTGACAAAAGCAGATGGTGTATTGTCAGGGAAAAATGCCTGTGATAGTGTCACTATTCTCAAAATAGATTCAGGAATCTTTCCCACCCTCTCTATCATCTAAAAAAATAGTAATGTTACAGAATAGATTCAGAAATCTTTCCCGCTCTCTCTATAACCTAAAAAAATATAGTTATATTACACAATAGATTCAGGAATCCTTCCCACCTTCTCTATCATCTAAAAAAAATAGTTATGATACAAAACGATTATATACACGCCTTATTGTTAGGGAACCCATTTAATTGTAACCTTCTCTGTGCTGCACCACCACGATCTTTATTTGAGTACTGACTCGAGGGTTCCTTACAAAGTCTCTATGTATGCCCATAACATTTAAAATATACCTTATTTTACATTATCTTCAGCTAAAGGTTTAAAGTTTTGATAATATTTTGGCCTGAAATGGTGCTAAGGAGATATCTATTCTTGTTCCCAGAGACAGTTGGATTGATCTTTCAAACATTAGCTGTAGACTTGACATAACTGGCATTTCTGGATAAAACTTTAATGCCTATTAAATTGGTTAGACCCACTGATTTGAGAAGTTCCACACTATTCGCCGGATGACGATCTGCCTTTAATTTGTTTCTTGTTTTAGTATTGCTACTGGGCGAGTTGCGATGTCTACTCGCGCAAATCTTAGGTGTTTCCCCTCCACATTTCACTACCTCCACCAGCTTTGGTGTGGATGACGTCAAAATCACCTTGACTTAGGGGTCTAATATCTTTTGTCTGGGAAATAATTTGGGTTTAAATACAGACAATGTATATCCTCTCTTTGTTTCCAAAAATTCTTTGATATTTTTTGTAATGATTTATCATGACTGACCCCTCGCAGTGGTATATAGATGCTTAATACCTATAAATCTTTTGTAATTTAGGTTTGCTTGTCCAATGATAAATAATTAGATACGACTTTTCACTGGCCACGTTTCTGCATAATTGCAGGATTTCTGAGGTATGTAGCCAGAAGTTCACAAATTAAATACCCAAACAGTGAAGGATTTAAAATTATCTTTCGTATTTATTTGATGACCAACAATTTCAACTTGATCTAGATCCAGCATGTTGAAGAAAATGAATTATGTAACATTGAAGGTATTGGTCTAAGTGTACCTGCCAGCATGCAACAGGGTTTTGGTTGGGCAACCTTACGGATAAATTGATATGCATCTCCTATGTGAATAAATCGTAAATGATCTAACTTTTTTCGAGGCTTTTAAAAACTGGTCATCTACAAGTGACTCCATTACCCATTACAATATGTTTGGGATTGGCCATGTCTTCATATAAACTTAATGTGTGCTTTATAGTATGTCAATATGTATGAGATTGGAAGTAATACCACGAAAAGTAATGTTTACATTTTTCATGGCGTAACTTTATGAGTCCCTTCGTGAGGTGACTTTTACTGTTACTTGAAAAATAATCATAAAAATAATTGAACTTGGTGTATTAAATAAGGTCACTGTTGATGGATCTGAACACTCTGAAATCCATTTTGATAACAAGAACAACTTAAAAGTATTTGTCTAATACAGAATTAGATGGAGAGCTTGTTTGTTTACTCCCACAAGGGGGTTGTTTTGCGGGTGCCATGATAAGGGTAAAATTAGTGAACGTTTTGATTCAGAAGGAAGGATATGGTTATATTCCCAAGATAATGGACTGCAGGAGCTACAATGAGGGTAAAGGTAACGAATGTTAGTATGCTTACACTCAGGTAAGGGTTACTGATGGGAGCAACGGTAAGATTTAAGTTAATGAATAATGGTGATAAGGTGAAAGAAAGATATAGTTATATCCCCAAACTAAGGGATGACAGGAGCTACGATAAGGGTAAAATTAATGAATGTTTAATGGGAGATCACAGATAAATATAGTTTACTCTAGATATTGTAAGGTGGCTTCCACAGTGAGGTCAGGTGTTGGTTGGAGGTGTAAGTGTTCTCTTGAGCGTTGCCTCATTCTGTGTGTGTGTGTGTGTGTGTGTGTGTGTGTGTGTGTGTGTGTGTGTGTGTGTGTGTGTGTGTGTGTGTGTGTGTGTGTGTGTGTGTGTGTGTGTGTGTGTGTGTGTGTGTGTGTGTGGTGTGTGTGTGTGTGTGTGTGTGTGTGTGTGTGTGTGTGTGTGTGTGTGTGTGTGTGTGTGTGTGTGTGTGTGTGTGTGTGTGTGTGTGTGTGTGTGTGTGTGTGTGTGTGTGTGTGTGTGTGTGTGTGTTTGTGTGTGTGTGTGTGATGTCGATAGACAATCTGAGACAATAGACACCATAGATTATTATCAATCTAATGTCTAATATCATAACCAAAAATTTTATAGTGGTTGACCGGTAAGCCAACGGAAGGTCTCGGTCAGGCAACCAAAATCTTCAGCTGTGGGTCATCATATGACTAAGACCTGCGTTAGGAAACACTTGTCCAGTTTCTTGACAAACTTTACCTAATCTAAGAGACGCCAGAGGTACCGGCTTCTGCGTCCCCAGCAGTGCATGTTGAAAATGACTTCACATCTGCAACTGTTGCACATGTGAATTATTTATCAACTTGCAGGTATTGTATAACATAACTATACCCACAACAGTGAATGTTACAGGAGCCGTTGAACGCGGTTTTTGTGCGTTCACTTTACAATGAACTGTTATGTGAGAGATGGAAGATGTATGATTAATTAAGTCGGGGAAGTATTCACGAGATTGTATTGGAGGAATGAGAGAGAATGGCAGTGGTAGTTATGATGACAATGGTAATGATGGTAATGGTAATGGTGGTATTGGTAATGGTGGTAATGGTAATGGTGGTAATGGTAATGGTGGTAATGGTAGTGGTGGTAATGGAAATGTTGGTTATGGTAATGGTGGTAATGGTAATGATATCAGCAGGGACGGCAGCAGCTTGTGACGGCAGCTGGTGATGTTGGGGTGAGATAAGGTAACGAGGGATACCAGTACCACCAAACAGAGTAAAGATGGATCTTAAGCAGGGGAATAAAAATACAAGTATTTTTTGCGTTAGAAACGTTTATCAAATTTATAGCAGAGTTATGAAGATGTCTTGTTTACTGTATGACTATCTTATACTTATCTTCATAAGGGATCAAATTTTGAATGAAACTTTAAAAAAAAATTGTTTAATTTTTAGTTATTAAGCTCATTAAAAGTATGAATGTGGGGAAAAAAATTATACAAAAAATGGCAGCAGCAGAGTAGGAGACAGGTCAAGTGCGACATTCACAGCCCACCGACTGTAAGTAACAAATCAGAAAAGCTATCCATAGTAAGCGCCCGGTTACTTTTCCTACTCAATCTTTGCTGCTGAGGAAACAATCTGCTCCTTCGCCTAGAAATCGCCCCACTTCAACGCAACCCACGTCACCTCCTGCACAATCCACGTCACCTCCTGCACAACCCACGTCACCTCCTGCACAACCCACGTCACCTCCTGCACCCTTGCGTGATGTGCGCTCCACCTCATCACAGCCGTGGCCATCCCACCGGCCTGATGATGCCATTGTTTATCATACAACATAATAGAGTTAGAGAGAGGGGCACCGTATTGAGCTATATTATCGATAGAACTTCATCAAAAAGTATGTCACCGGAAAATATAGTATATCTGTTTCTTTTCAGAAGGATTTAGATATATCCATGCACAAGTATGTATTTTAGAGCACGCTTCTCCATTCCAATGTACTCAATGAAATATCTAAGAGGGTTTCGCAGGCGTTGACCCTCGAAACCCTCTCCAGGTAAACTCCAGGTGATTAATAGTATGAACATTGTATAATCGGTGTCCCCTTCGACATTTTTGATGTTGCTGATCTGGTCGACACATTCTGCTTGTGGGTAGAGTACACATTAGCAAGATTGAAATTTGAATTAAATGAGAGTTTTCCACTAGAATTTCCAAGATTAGGGTTTGAAGTTAGAGATGGAACGTGATAATTATCCCAAGAGTTGAGAGGAAGACAGTATATATTTAATAACGTTGTTTATGACGGTTTAATTGTGTTACGAGCTATCGCACTTTATAAATGTTTCAGAAAGGGAAAGAAGTGGAATAATATAAATCGTCTATCAACGACTTTCCATTATCATCTGACCAACTGAATATATTAGAAAGAGATAATAAGGTATGCTTTTTAATTTACGAATTAAATAATGATCAAGATGGGTTTTTTTCATTACTTTATTTAGGAAAGGATAAAAAAAATTACAGAAAAAAATATCATGTGTCCATTATTGTCGAACGACAGTCATCTGGTGTTCATTGTTAGGACTGTGCTGAACGAACACTGGGGAATTCATGAAACATTTTCACAATTGTTGGTACACGAGAACAATTATCGATGTACGAAGACGCACTGCAAGGTCAACCAGATTCTTGTCTTCTCAGAGTAGGAAAGACGATCAAATTTAAGAATTATCGGCACAGTCGTTTAAACATTGGAGTACTCGATTCCGATGCGATAAGAATACTAAAATGTTCGAAGGTAAAATTGATGTATACCATAAGCCAGTTGTTTATTTGTACCTGATTATTGTTGGGGTGATTGAACTTGTAAGAAGCATGTGAGTGCATCTGATGAACCACTTTACTATGAAAGTAAATAGAGGATGGGAGATTATTAAAGGACAGAGAGAATATTATAGGATAATTATGACTGATGAGGATAATGCTAGGTTTAAAGCATAGATTATTATAGGACAGAGAGAATATTATAGGATAATTATGACTGATGAGGATAATGCTAGGTTTGAAGCACAGAAAACATGTGAGTTGTGTGGAGAAGTCTTTGAAGATTTAAAATCAAGACAGGTATCACAATTACACATTGCCAACGAATATAATTTTAGAGCCCATTGAGTTAGATGTGATCATCAGTGCCAGAATAAGTGAGACAAACTTTTGATGTTTTCCCATAATATTTCCTACGATTTAGGTGTTATTCTTGATGAATTAACTGCTAATATATACATAGTCACTGTTCAGTCTAAGTAGGCATTAATTTTTTTAGGGTAGAGTAGGTGAGGTAAGATTTCAAGATTCTTTGAACTTGTTAAATGATTCTTGTCAACCTTGGGTGAATAGCATATCGAAGCTGATAAATTATTGAAATAAAAATCAATCCATACTTAGAGGTGCATCTACGTGTGTGATCCTCTAACTGAGCAAGTGCAAACAGTATTGTCTAGTAAGATTAGATGGGACACAACTACCTCCCAAATGTAAGTTCCTCAATGCTTGGAAAGTGTGAGATTAGTCAAGCAGATTATGACCTTACTCAAAAGATTTTTCATCTAGAATGATGCAAGATCTTACGTGATTACGTGATGTTGTACCTGAAAGAAGATATAGGATTGTTAGCAAATGTTTTTTTTATCTAGTTAAGGGAAGCGCTTCAAGACATTTATAAAATGGATGAAGCCAGTTTTTATAAGACTATAAGACTCCATCATTCAGCTGGGATGTTTTTTTATTTATATCTGAGGTTGAATTAAACACCATTCAAAATGCTTCAAATCATGATGGACATAATAAGTGAAAGATTAAATAAGAACTTTTGTTTATGAATTCATGAAACGCAATTTTGTTTTTAGGATCTTGTTTGAGCAGAGAACCTGCACCCAGTGCCGCATCTAGTCTGAAGAATTGAAACTCACAAATATGTCATCCATGGAAAATCTTGCTTAATATCACTAAAGTTTTGTAATAGGCCAGGATAGTCATTTGCATATTCATGAAACGAAAGCTATTGGTTAATCAACTTCTCTATCATGGATTCCAGAATCTTAAGATAGATAAGAAAATATGATGATGTGTAGTTATTGTACAGATAAACACACACATTCAGCATAAATTGTAAAGATTTGTACACCGAGCTAAAGAGAAGACCATTATGTCAAATGCTTCAACTACCGTAGTGAAATCATTGAATACTAGGGAAAAATCACAAACCCCATATAAAGAGCTTACGACGACGTTTCGGCCCGACTTGGACCATTTACTAACCAATACTAGGAAGGTGAGCTAGGATAATTGAAATCAGAAATGTGTCAACATAATATCAGAGAGTTGGTGGCACTCAAATGAAAAATGTTTTCCTCGAAGAGAGAGATAAGAACATTTTCATAGCCAAGGAATTTCCATCCCATTTTATGCCTTTATTGACCTTTGAGAGGTAAGAGAGTGTGTTGTTTACTCCAGATAAGGAATGATTTGAGTATAATGCTAAAGGTGAAATTTGTAATATTAATACTAGGAAGAGAGTATTGTCCTCTTTTAATGATAAAATGTATGTACTGAACAGTTCTAAGTCATTGTGAGATTAATAACCTAAGAAAGTTTATATTCAATCACCTTATGTTTACTTTATGATTATATATCACCAAGTATTGTTTACCAAGATAAAACTACCTACATGTTTTATTTATCTTAAATTTATTACCAACATCATTGTTTTCTTATGAGTACCTCTGTTTTATAACTCTTATACTAAAAAGATTTACCTTAGGTTTATTAAAGATTTACCTGTTAATGAATAAAATTTGTAAAAATATATGGTATTTATATTAGATTCTGAAGACAGAACCTAAGACTGAAATAATGTTACCTTCTTTTCATTGCTACACAACAAATGTACCAAATAATGAAACAAGAAAAAAAGGAGAAATAAATAATAGCTTTGGGTGAAGGACCAGATGAACATATACCTGACTGATTCATCCACGACCGAGAGTTGGTGATATCGTGAAAATGACCCCAACACTTTACTACCTGACCAGAACGGATCATAGCTGGTTTACTAAGGCATTTCCTGGGACGAGTTAACCAGAGAGGAAGTGTTACCCGCTCTGTGGGTAGACGTACAGCATGAATGCTCACTACTAACTTGACTAAAGATGAACGGGAGGCTCGAACCGTGGTCCCAAAATTAACAGGTCCACCACGTTTCTAGTCTCTCGTCCATCCTTCAGATTATTCATTGATAGTCGTTTATTACGACTTAATCTGAGTTGAGGTTAACTTTTCGTAAAGGATAAGTTGAAGGAGACTCATATGTACTAATTCAAGGGTTTCCTGATTTAGGTAAAAGTTATCGACAAGGTGGTGGCTAACCTTATTTGGTAATAAGAATCAACAGCTAATATTGAAGCCGTATTTGTCAATAAGGATCAAGACAATTTTAATTTGGTAACTAAACTTCCTCAGCTCAGGTCACAGAGGACAACCGGTTACTGTGTGGTTCGTCCTCTGTTTCTTACAAGTGTGGTGTAGTTTGACTATAAATTCTATCGTAAAATGTAAGACTTGAGAACTTGAGCAAGGATCATACACATTTATACAGCAACAGGTGAAAACAGTATACTAGTTTAAAGTAAAATCAAGATGTTAAATTTTTTGTCTCCTTTTTAGTGGCTGCCGACTCCAGAGATGACCTCAGCCTGCCTCAGTGCAGCTTACAATTAAACTGAACTAAAATTGTCTATAATTCAATAATTTAAAGTATCTACTTTAAAATAATTTATATCACACACATTTTTGTCATTGGCAATGACTCTATAAAAAAATTAACAAATTTTGTTGGGATCTGGGATTATGACAACGACAGGCAGGAATGTCAAGGGCAGGTATTCGAAGGACTACATCAGATTTGGCTTAACTTGTAAAAAAGGGCGTTGAATATCCACGATGTGTTGTATGTTTCAAAGTCTTGGGGAATGACTCAATGAAGCTAGCGAAGCTGAGACTCCACCTTGAAGAGCGTCGCTCCAACTTGCACAAGAAGAATAATGAATATTTCGAGCTGCAGTTATCAACAAACACATTCTCTGAAAAGACAAACAATGCGGTGTGCGCTTCCGACATTCTTGAATATAAAGTTGCACAGGTCAAGGAGCCTCATACAAGCAGCTTTTGAGTCCCTGTGCAATAGAGAAAATACAACTTGTTTTTGGCGAGAAAGCAGCAAGGAAACTGAATGACAGATCTGTCTCTAACAGCTGAGTATGAAATAAAGAATCACCAGTGTTTCTCACGATACATGATTATCAGGGAATTAAAAAAACTGATTTCTTTTTTCAAGACTTGATTTTTCCACAAAGTCTGAAGATGTGTTCGAAATCGTTAATAACTTCATTGAGGCAATTTAGACTGGGGCAAAATAGTATCACCACTGATGGTGCACCTGCCATAACGGTCTCAAGATCAGACTTCCTAATGTTGGTGAAACAGTAAGCTCCAATGATACCCGGTTTTCATTGTTTCATTTCGCTAGGTACATGATGTATTGTATGGTCCAGTGGTTAGAGCGTCGTGAATTTTGACTATAAAGAATATAAAGGATTTTTGGTTTGTTAATGGGGTTTAAAGCTTATTGAGTAACCTTTTTCATTATCAGACAAGAATACTTTAATCCCTAAACTAAGGACTAAATCAAACTCTCACGTATAAACGCTGAGAAAAATACATTCCTCAGAGTATATACTGTGAATATACTTGTAAATAAAGATGAATGAGCAGTGCTGCAGTATGATTACAGTAATACACAACCCACACACAGACTTGACCCATTAACTAGACACAGAATAGTGAAGGAAAGAACCAGTATATATACTATAGGGAGACGGGGCCAGGAGCAGAACCAGAGGAGATAGTAATAAAATGGTAGTAGTGGCAAAAGTAGTAGTAGTAGTACTAGTAGTACCTACCACTAATACTACTTCCTCTCGTTCTACTCCAGGCCCCGCCACCCTCTTGTATATATACTTGTTCTAATTCCTTTGACCTTGTGTCTACTTAATGGTCCAAGTCAGACAAAAACGTCGTTCTAAGATTCAGTCTCGTATGTGAGGGTTATTCCCGTATTGTTCCAGTCACGGAATTGTGCTTTTTATTCCCGCATACACTAACGTTTTCATGCAAATTCAATCACCTTAATCCAGATTAATTTCTGAAACATGATTATTCAATATACAATAGTCTGAAGCTACTAGGAGGACATTCTCTGGTTACCACTAGGAAAAAAAAAAGAACACCTTTCAGTGGATACCTTATTAACTTTGTCATTAACTTGAGAAAAGCTGAAAATATATAATTGTTCGCAGAGAATAAAAATGGAATTAAGTGACTCGTGGAGACACTTGTAACATTCTTGTGGAGAAGAACGAACTTTAACCAAATATGCAAAGCTAATGATTGTTAGATACTTTGGTAACAATTGTATGGAAAACAAAGTTCATAAATTCGAAAAAAATCCATCACTCAGCTAATCAACCATTAAACTCATCATGACGTGCAATCAAACTGCCTTATATAATTACATTAGTCAGCAGTATGTACATGTACATCCAAACACCGAACACTCTCCTGGATTATGGACTTATAATAACAATGGGACCCCAGGTTATTTGCTCATTCAATATTTTCAGTGATTTGTACCAGAACTAATGGCAAATTATGGAACACCTTTTTCAGCTCATAAAAATATGTGAAAAAGTTTATTAGTTTATTTGTGTTCTGAAATACAGCTCAGCTCTGCTCGTAAGACGAGTAGTAGCAGCGAGTAAATAGTACGAGTAGTAGCAGCGAGTAGTGACCGAAAAAGAAACTTTCTAATAATTTTTTAATCGATGAAACAATGAATTAATATCTGAAACAAAATTACTGTGCTTGACTAACACACAAAATATAAAATAAGGAAAAATTTCGCCCACCCTTGTATTGGTGCTGTGTTGTTTCCTTCTTGCTCTTGTGACAATATTTGCCAGAGAGAGAGATGATAGATGGCTCCCCGCTGCCAATTATTGCACAGTGGAGACAAATACATTCTGATTGCCCCATGTGATGGACGCTACAGCACGTCACAATGACCAATACCACACACTCAGCTATCTGCCTCACCATCAAAGACACACACACACACACACACTCACACACACACACACACACACACACACACACACACACACACACACACACACACACACACACACACACACACACACACACACACACACACACTTAACTTCATTCCAGGAAAGCGAACAATGAGAGAGATTGGAGGGCGGAGAACACCTGGTGTAGCTGCATCTGTAGCGAGGAGTATATTGTTTTATTTATAGAGATAATTGTACTCTTCTATTTAATATGGATACACTGTACTTTTTTCAGTGTATGTTATCATTTGACGACACAAGAGTGTTTTGTATTATATGTTACACTGTTGTTTGTTGAAGGATGATTTGAAATGTGTTGAGTGGAAGCAGTAAAGAGTGTGTAGTGGGGTGCAGAGCCGTAGTGTTTGTCATATTACATTTGGCATATTACACAAACAAGTGTTATAGAAGCAACTAAAACTCCGACCCACTTACAAATATACGAAGTACAAAAACAAAATTGCAACCCAACACAAGTCAAATGAACAAGCGAATATACAGAGAAACAGTTTGTCTGAAGCCAACAAGATAATATTTTTTCAGCTTTTAACTGAAACCCTACTTAGCACACTTCAGTAATCTGCTGAAGAGTTTCTTGGTACATTCCAGACCCTCAACTCATTTTTTTTGTTTACACAAATTAATTTTACAGGCTAAGAGCTGTTATCCAACCTCAGCTCATTTCAAAGCCCAGTCCTATCTGAGGTATGCTACCACCCCCCAGGATGCGATCCACGATAGTCGACTAACACGAAGGTACCTACTTACTGACAGGGAGGGGATAAAGGAAGTTTTGTGCGCGATGATAAAGCTCATGAAGCAGGAAGAGTGACCTAGTAGCGACCAGTGAAGAGGAAGGGCCAGGAGCTGTGAATCGACCCCTGCAACCACAACTAGGTGAGTACAACTAGGTGAGTACATCCATCAAACGTGTGTGAGCCTGTCAGATATGAGTGGAGGCAAATGTTTTTTATGACTTTACGTGCTGTTGGAGTGTGAGCAAGGTAACATGTATGAAGGGAGATAGAGATGGGAAGTATAGTGCCTGCACTCTGAAAAAGGGGTGGGGATATTTGCTGTTTTGAACAGTAGTACCGGTGCCCCCCCCTGGCAAGACAGTGATGGAGTGAGGGATGGTGAAAGTGTTTTTTTTTTTTTTTTTTGCCACCCTACCTCGGTGGGAAACGGCCTGTGTGTTAAAAAAATAAATATACATGTGGTAAATTGGTAGACAGCAACCACCCAAGGAGGTACTACCGTTCTGCCAATGAGTGTAAAACGAAAACTTGTAATTGTTTTATACAATGGTAGGATTGCTGGTGTCTTTTCTGTTTCATCTACTTACACTTAGTTCATACCACTCATGCAGGTACACGTATGTGTATGCAAACCCGTATGAGTTCTTTTCTGTTTTCATAATAGTTCATGCTCTTATATTATTTCTTTTCATCTCCATGGGGCAGTAGAGAAGAATTCTTCCTCCGTAAGCCATGCATGTCGTATAAGGCCGAAAGTAAGGAGCTAGTAACTTGTCCTGTACTTAATTTCTAAATTTAAAAAGAACTTTAACAAGGTTGGATGTTTGCATGTGCGTGGATGTTTGCATGTGCGTGGATGTTTGCATGTGGGTGGATGTTTTCATGTGGGTGGATGTTTGCATGTGCGTGGATATTTGCATGTGCGTGGATATTTGCATGTGCGTGGATGTTTGCATGTGCGTGGATATTTGCATGTGCGGATGTAGCGCAAAGATATAAAAGTCGATTGTGAATGGTATGATGAAGAAGTAAGACTATCTATAAGCAAAACAAAGCTGAAGGGTTGGAGATTTCAATGGGAGAAATGAGATAGGGTTTGGTCAGAAGTATCTGAAGTAGCGGTAATATTGAATGATCAGTTATGACAGAAAAAGAGGAAATAAAGTATATAAATTAAAGGATTATGTAGAATTATATATGAATGGGATGCGAAAGTGAGTTATAGTAAGTTTATGCAGCTGAAGAAGAGAGGAGTGTAGAAGAGAGAGAGAGAGAGAGAGAGAGAGAGAGAGAGAGAGAGAGAGAGAGAGAGAGAGAGAGAGAGAGAAGAGAGAGAGAGAGAGAGAGAGAGAGAGAGATTCTGGGAGACGTTAAACCAATACTGAATGAATTTTGAAGGACGTGAGAAAATAATTGTTGTTTGGGACCTAAATGCTGAAGTGGGAGAAAGTGTTGTAAAGGGCGCAAGAGGTAAGTTATGGGGTGCCAGGGGTAAATAATAATATGAGAGTCTTTAATAGAACTTTGTATTGAAAGAGATTTGGTAATAGGTAATACGTATTTAAAATAAATTGGATAAATAATTACACTAGATATGACATCAGACGAAATGACAAGGGTTCGTTGGATTACGAATTCGTGGATAAAAGTTGGATGGGTAGACTTCAGGATATACATATTATCAGAGGGGCAACAGTGAGACTAAGAAGAAGATGGGGTACAAGGAGAGTATCACCAGTGGGTGAAACAGAAGTGAAAATTTATAAATTATAGGAGGAGGCAGTTAGGGCAAGACATAAGCAACTATTGGGAGAAAGATGGGTAACGAAGAGGTTGAAGAGGTATAGGGTGGCTTTAAAGGAGAGTAGAATATATGGAGAGTAAAAGAGAGGTTAAGAGTGGTGAGGGAATATAAAGAACAAATGATAAAGTGGTGACATTCTGTCGATACATTTTGATTAAAATAAGGAAAAGTTTTGGAGTGAGATTAATAAGTTGAGAAAGCCTAGGTATTGGAGGTATTGCTAAGATGGAGGGAAAATTTTGAAGAGCTGGTAATTATTAATTTAAAAATGTTGATGATTGTTGATTTTATTATTTTATTATTACATATATATATGTGTCGTGCCGAATAGGTAAAACTTGCGATTTTGGAATAAATAGCAAAGCTCTTCTTGCCGAATAGGGCAAGCGAAAATTTGTGTATGCAATAATTTCGCAAAAATCATTCTGAACCTAACGGAAAAAAATATATTTCATTGCGTTTGTTTATTATTAAATTATTGTAAACTTATCTAAATAATATTTATTTGAAATAGGCTAAATTAAATTGCGCTTGTTATAATAAGGTTAGCTAAGTTTTCTAAGGCTCTTTTGGTACAAAATTATTAATTTTTATATTAACTTAAATGAAAAAATATATCTTTAAATGTATAAGATAAATTTTCAGAAAGGACTTAATTTTAAATGAGTTCTTTGTAATTGGTCAATTTTAACGAGGCGCCCACTCCGTGTGTGTGTGTGTTCAAAATTTCTTCATCTATGCTCAGTGCCTTAACTTATATTAACATCATTATAATCAAATAAAGCGCTAAACCGACAAGGGTACCTTATATTATCAACACTTAAGTTTCATATACACATAAAATCCCTTCATTCTGCTATCCAGTTTGCAAAGAGAGACTTAAATATTCTTTATAATTAAGGTTCACAGATCATTTGTGTTAAAAATTATATTGATTTCCTAACGTAAGCACATAATACCCAGCTTGGTAAAGTGTCTCCCAGTCCTCTGAATAACTAAGGCGACTTCCTCTCACTGGTTGTCTTTGCAAACTTGATGCATTTTCAAGTATAAACAAACTTATCAATTTACCTAAAGATGATTTTAATTACGTGAAGTAATTCTTTTCGATAATGTTTTTCATAAATCCATTATCAAATTAAAATCAATAAATTAATATTTAATAATTACCTGAAACTTTTTATTTCTGAAGAAAACTCCGTTTTCGTAAACAATTTGCACACTTTTTTTAGCAAGAGTTAATTGATCATGGAAACGTAGCAAAGAATTTCTTATAAGAACATAAGAAAGAAAGAGCACTGCAGGAGGACTACTGGCCCATGCAAGTCAAGTCAAAGTCACACTCGTGATACCCTGTGGCAATCCGTGGCTACTGAATGATAAACAGAAGCTTCGTTTTTCTTCACTTCTCTCGGGAAGACACTAACTGCTGAGGATGCAGCAAAAACCTACTTTTTCCTCTCTGCTCCCATGTGGCTCGCCAAGTCAGCTGAGCTTGTGTGCTGAATAAAATTTCTGCCTCCGGGAAGATACACTTCTCTCCTTGCTCGTCTTAACGAATTTTGTTAAGTATTTTATTTAGAGCATTTAAAGCTTTTCGTTTATACCTAAATTATTTATGACTTACAGTTTATATGTACCAATTTGTTCATCAACGTTCTATTGCTTTGCAACATTTGTCAGGTGTCTATAATCGGATACCTCTTGTGGTTGTCGTAATAGTGTCTTTCCTTCAACTTGAGAACACTTTATTCTGTCGGGTTTAAAATAGCAAAGCTGGTGTACCGTAAGTAGTGAAAGGTCCCAGTTATTACTGGAGTAGTGTAGGGGGCATTGTGTCAAGTTTATTACCGTTATGAGAGTTTGGGTCTCGTGGGGTAATTTATTGATTTCACACCTTCACCGCTAGAGTATTCTACTTGTTAAGTAAAAGGACACAAGTGCAACTAATGCAACATTTTACTGCGGCAACGTTTCGCTCTCCAGGAGCTTTGTCAAGCCGTTACAAATGATAGATAGACACAGAGTGTATATGTAGGCTTAGAGAGAGGTGTAAGGCACAATACAATCGTTGTAGAAGTAGTAGTAGTTTTAATACTAGTGGTAGCAGTAGTTGTTGTAATACTAGTGGTAGTAGTAATGGTTGTAATAATAGTGGTACTAGTAATAGTTATAATACTAGTGGTACTAGTAATAGTTGTAATACTAGTGGTAGTAGTAATACTAGTGGTAGTAGTAATACTAGTGGTAGTAGTAATACAAGTGGTAGTAGTAATACTAGTGGTAGTAGTAATAGTTGTAATACTAGTGGTAGTAGTAATAGTTGTAATACTAGTGGTAGTAGTAATAGTTGTAATACTAGTGGTAGTAGTAATAGTTGTAATACTAGTGGTAGTAGTAATAGTTGTAATACTAGTGGTGGTAGTAGTAGTTGTAATACTAGTGGTAGTAGTAGTAGTTGTAATACTAGTGGTAGTAGTAGTAGTAGTTGTAATACTAGGGGTAGTAGTAGTTGTAATACTACTGGTAGTAGTAGTTGTAATGCTAGTGGTAGTAGTAGTAGTTGCAATACTAGTGGTAGTAGTAGTAGTAGTAGTTGCAATACTAGTGGTAGTAGTAGTAGTAGTAGTTGTAATACTAGTGGTAGTAGTTGTTGTAATACTACTGGTAGTAGTAGTTGTAATACTAGGGGTAGTAGTAGTTGTAATACTAGGGGTAGTAGTAGTTGTAATACTGGTGATAGTAGTAGTATTTGTAATACTAGTGGTAGTAGTTGTAATACTAGTGGTAGTAGTAGTATTTGTAATACTAGTGGTAGTAGTAGTAGTTGTAATACTAGTGGTAGTAGTAGTAGTAGTTGTAATATTAGTGGTAGTAGTAGTAGTAGTTGTAATATTAGTGGTAGTAGTTGTTGTAATACTACTGGTAGTAGTAGTTGTAATGCTAGTGGTAGTAGTAGTAGTAGTTGTAATACTAGTTGTAGTAGTAGTTGTTATAATACTAGTGGTAGTTGTAGTAGTAATACCAGTGGTAATTCTACCAACAATAATACTCTATTCTACTTAGAGAAAAGTTCACATTGCTGTAGCGGTGAAAGTGAGAGTGATTGTGCCAATTTACCAGTTTCATTTCTAAATATTGTGACATTTGAACACACATAATTTTTAAACAACACAAGTAAATCTTATGCAAAGGAAGATTTAGTACATTTTTAGGCTGTCTAGGTTTCTATTTCTTAATTTTCTAACATTATTATTGGCTCTTCTGATCGGCTTCAAATTTTGTGTAGATGTGCATTTTGCTCAAAGGAAGTCCAGCACTGTTTCTGATTTTGTATGACCCAGTTTGCCAATTTTATTTAACAAATATGGATAGTGATTTCCGAACAATAACTAGAGAATGACCCCACCGATTATTTTCAAACTTTTAGCATGTGTTTTTCTAAGAAAAATCTGATTAGTCTTGGATTGTGTTGGCTTCATTGTGCTCACTTAAAAACAAAATACTGGTTCTAGGGTTTTTACTTCTGAATCCCTCAGTACGTCAACTGCAGATTTTCAATGGTGGTTTGTCTTATTTAGACAGAGTTGTAAACAGTATGTTTCATAGGATCCAGTTAGCCATTTATTTTTATTTAAAATGTTGTGTATCATACTTACCTGGAACTCTTGAGTTATTAATCCGAAATATATTTGTGTAACAGTGGATGATTATTATAAACAAAAGCGCTAAACCCACTAGGGTCGTAACAGTGGATGAAATAAGCACATAATGAGAGGTATGCAAATTCAGACCCAAGAAGTGTTATTGTTATTATTACGTAGGAGAAACAATTAAACTCAGAGAGATCATTCAGTGTCTGGGTAATGACATGCAACTGGGTTTGAAAAAAAGCCTGAGAAGTTTCCCCACCTAGACTTTTATGCGACTTTAAGCCTACACCATATAATTTTATGCAAATTTCGATAGACTTTTTAAGAATTATTGATTTTTATAATAAACTTTCAACAAATTAAAAACAGCTTAATTTAAACGTTAAATAATTGGTTTGACCAAGCTTTGCTCCAACATGTGCTTCTATCAAGCTTTGCTCCAGCATGTCCCTCTATCAAGCTTTGCTCCAACATGTCCCTCTATCAAGCTTTGCTCCAACATGTCTCTTTATCAAACTTTGCTCCAACATGTCTCTCTATCAAGCTTTGCAACAACATGTCCCTCTATCAAGCTTTGCTCCAGCATGTCTCTATATCAAACTTTGCTCCAACATGTCTCTCTATCAAGCTTTGCAACAACATGTCCCTCTGTCAAGCTTTGCAACAACATGTCCCTCTATCAAACTTTGATCTAACATGTCCCTCTATCAAACTTTGCAACAACATGTCCCTCTATCAAGCTTTGCTTCAACATGTCTCTCTATCAAACTTTCCTCCAACATGTCCCTCTGTCAAGTTTTGCAACAACATGTCCCTCTATCAAACTTTGATCTAACATGTCCCTCTATCAAGCTTTGCAACAACATGTCCCTCTATCAAGCTTTGCTCCAACATGTCTCTCTATCAAACTTTGCTCCAACATGTCCCTCTGTCAAGTTTTGCAACAACATGTCCCTCTATCAAACTTTGATCTAACATGTCCCTCTATCAAGCTTTGCAACAACATGTCCCTCTATCAAGCTTTGCTCCAACATGTCTCTCTATCAAACTTTGCTCCAATATGTCTCTCTATCAAGCTTTGCAACAACATGTCCCTCTATCAAACTTTGATCTAACATGTCCCTCTATCAAGCTTTGCAACAACATGTCCCTCTATCAAGCTTTGCTCCAACATGTCTCTCTATCAAACTTTGCTCCAACATGTCTCTCTATCAAGCTTTGCAACAACATGTCCCTCTATCAAGCTTTGCTCCCGCATATCTCTCTATCAAACTTTGCTCCAACATGTCCCTCTGTCAAGCTTTGCAACAACATGTCCCTCTATCAAACTTTGATCTAACATGTCTCTCTATCAAGCTTTGCAACAACATGTCCCTCTATCAAACTTTGCTCCAACATGTCTCTCTATCAAACTTTGCTCCAACATGTCTCTCTATCAAGCTTTGCAACAACATGTCCCTCTATCAAGCTTTTCTCCAGCATGTCTCTCTATCAAACTTTGATCCAACGTGTCCCGCTGTCAAGCTTTGCCCCAACATGTCCCTCTACCAAGCTTTACCCCAACATGTCCCTCTACCAAGCTTTGCCCCAACATGTCCCTCTATCAAGCTTTGCTCCAACATGTCCCTCTGTCAAGCTTTGCTCCAACATGTCCCTCTAACATAACAGAGTTTCTGGTGTCAGTTTAACAGAGATGAGTGTACTTGGTGATATGATATAAGAAGGGAACACATCCATGAAAAACAATCTCTGAGGAACATACGTATAGGATAAAGTATAATACAGTAGGGAAAATAATGTCAAAATTGAATAAATCATTCGATTGCAGAAATGTTTGCCTCGTTAGGATGGAGTTGTTTCTCCAGTGAAACTGCCTTGAAATATTGGCTCAATTTAACGCTGTTTGAAGACAATTACTGTATAGCGCTTGTGTACTGCCTATGTGATGACTGCACGTATCTGTACTGCCTCTGTGATGACTGCAATCATGTGTACTGCCTCTGTGATGACTGCAATCATGTGTGCTGTATCGGTGATAACTGCAAGTATGTGTACTGCCTCTGTGATGACTTCAAGCATGTGTACTGCCTCTGTGATGAATGCAAGCATGTGTACGGCCTCTGTGATGACTGTAAGCATGTGTACTGTCTCTGTGAAGACTGCAAGCATGTGTACTGCCTCTGTGATGAATGCAAGCATGTGTACTACCTCTGTGATGAATGCAAGCATGTGTAATGCCTCTGTGATGACTGCCAGTATGTGTACTGTCTCTGCGATGACTCCCAGTATGTGTACTGTCTCTGTGATGACTGCAAGTATGTGTACTGCTTCTGTGATGACTACAAGTATGTGTACTGCCTCTGAGATGACTGCCAGTATGTGTACTGTGTCTGTGATGACTGCATGTATGTGTACTGCTTCTGTGATGACTGCAAGTATGTGTACTGCTTGTGTGATGACTGCAAGTATGTGTACGGCTTCTGTGATGACTGCAAGTATGTGTACTGCTTGTGTGATGACTGCAAGTATGTGTACGGCTTCTGTAATGACTGCCAGTATGTGTACTGCCTCTGCGATGACTGCTAGTATGTGTACTGTCTCTGTGATGACTGCAAGTATGTGTACTGCCTCTTCGATGACTACCAGTATGTGTACTGCCTCTGTGATGACTGCAAGCATGTGTACTGCCTCTATGATGACTGCAAGCATGTGTACTGCCTCTGTGATGACTGCAAGCATGTGTACTGCCTCTGTGATGACTGCAAGCATGTGTACTGCCTCTGTGATGACTGCCAGTATATGTACTGCCTATGTGATGACTGCAAGTATGTGTACTGTCTCTGTTATGACTGCAAGCATGTGTACTGTCTCTGTGATGACTGCAAGCATGTGTACTGCCTCTGTGAGGACTGCAAGTATGTGTACTGCCTCTGTGATGACTTCAAGCATGTGTACTGCCTCTGTGAGGACTGCAAGTATGTGTACTGCCTCTGTGATGACTGCAAGTATGTGTACTGCCTCTGTGATGACTAGAAGTATGTGTACTGCCTCTGTGATGACTGCAAGCATGTGTACTGCTTCTGTGATGACTGCAAGTATGTGTACTGCATCTGTGATGACTGCAAGTATGTGTACTGCATCTGTGATAACTACAAGTATGTGTACTGCCTCTGTGATGACTGCCAGTATGTGTACTGCCTCTGTGATGATTGCAAGTATGTGTACTGCTTCTGTGATGACTGCAAGTATGTGTACTGCCTTTGTGATGAATGCAACCATGTGTACTGCCTCTGTGATGACTGCCAGTATGTGTACTGCCTCTGTGATAACTGCCAGTATGTTTACTGCCTCTGCGATGACTGCCAGTATGTGTACTGCCTCTGCGATGACTGCCAGTATGTGTAATGTCTCTCTGATGACTGCATGTATGTGTACTGCTTCTGTGATGACTACAAGTATGTGTACTGCCACTGAGATGACTGCCAGTATGTGTACTGCCTCTGAGATGACTGCCAGTATGTGTACTGTCTCTGTGATGACTGCATGTATGTGTACTGCTTCTGTGATGACTGCAAGTATGTGTACTGCCTCTGTGATGACTGCCAGTATGTGTACTGCCTCTGCGATGACTGCCAGTATGTGTACTGTCTCTGTGATGACTGCAAGTATGTGTACTGCCTCTGCGATGACTGCCAGTATGTGTACTGCCTCTGTGATGACTGCAAGTATGTGTACTACCTCTGTGATGACTTCCAGTATGTGTACTGCCTTTGTGATGACTGCAAGCATGCGTACTGCCTCTGTGATGACTTCAAGCATGTGCACTGCCTCTGTGATGAATGGAAGCATGTGTACGGCCTCTGTGATGACTGTAAGCATGTGTACTGTCTCTGTGATGACTGCAAGCATGTGTACTGCCTCTGTGATGAATGCAAGCATGTGTACGGCCTCTGTGATGACTTCAAGCATGTGCACTGCCTCTGTGATGAATGGAAGCATGTGTACGGCCTCTGTGATGACTGCAAGCATGCGTACTGCCTCTGTGATGACTTCAAGCATGTGCACTGCCTCTGTGATGAATGCAAGCATGTGTACTGTCTCTGTGATGACTGTAAGCATGTGTACTTTCTCTGTGATGACTGCAAGCATGTGTACTGCCTCTGTGATGACTGTAAGCATGTGTACTGTCTCTGTGATGACTGTAAGCATGTGTACTGTCTCTGTGATGACTGCAAGCATGTGTTCTGCCTCTGTGATGAATGCAAGCATGTGTACTACCTCTGTGATGAATGCAAGCATGTGTAATGCCTCTGTGATGACTGCCAGTATGTGTACATCCTCTGCGATGACTGCCAGTATGTGTACTGCCTCTGTGATGACTGCAATCATGTGTGCTGTATCGGTGATAACTGCAAGTATGTGTACTGCCTCTGTGATGACTGCAAGCATGTGTACTGCCTCTGTGATGACTGCAAGCATGTGTACTGCCTCTGTGATGACTGCAAGCATGTGTACTGCCTCTGTGATGACTGCAAGCATGTGTACTGTCATTGTGATTATACGTCTACAGTAGCATAGATGAACAAAGACGGGAATGGAACAGAAGCAATAACTAATGGAATGATGGCAATACCAGAATGGAACAATGGCAACAACATGTATGAAATAGTGGTAACAGCAGGGAAGGAATAGAGGCACTTACAGACATGGAATAGATGAGAAACGACAGGATGGTTGAGAGAAGGTAATAGCTGGGATGGAAGAAAGTTGGATTACGAGAGCAATAGCTGGGATGGAACAAAGTCGGATTACGAGAACAATAGCTGGGATGGAACAAAGTCGGATTACGAGAACAATAGCTGGGATGGAACAAAGTCGGATTACGAGAACAATAGCTGGGATGGAACAAAGTCGGATTACGAGAACAATAGCTGGGATGGAACAAAGTCGGATTACGAGAACAATAGCAGGGATGGAACAAAGTCGGATTACGAGAACAATTGCTGGGATGGAACAAAGTCGAATTACGAGAACAATAGCTGGGATGGAACAAAGTCGGATTACGAGAACAATAGCTGGGATGGAACAAATTCTACAGTCTTAGTGCCCAGAGTTAATACCAGGCAACCAGTTCATCGGTGATCCACTCACTAAGGAACTACTGTGGGATATTTTCAAGATTAGCTGTACAACACAGTCACACATAGTCAGTATCAGTGTTCGCGTCTGGACCAGTTAAGTCGCAAGACACTGTCACCTTCTCTTGTATCAGGGTTGAGGCCTCAACCAGCTGAATTGTGAAATACACTCATTAACAGTCACAGCAGCGTCGTGGTTAATACCAGTTAGACTATGACTCACAGTCACAGCAGCCTCGGGTCAGCACCAGCTTAATTGTGACATACAATTAGCAAGTCACAGTAGCGTTGGATCAGCACCAGTTAGCAACAGTCATAGCAGCGTCAGGTCAGCACCAGTTAGATTGTGACACAGCAAGGGGTCACAGCAGAGTCGGGTCAGCACCAGTCAGATTGTGAAACAACAGTCAGCAACAGTCACAGCAGTGTCAGGTCAGCAGTATTTACACTGTGACAAAGTCAGCAACAGTCACAGCAGTGTCAGGTCAGCAGTATTTACACTGTGACACAGTCAGCAACAGTCACAGCAGTGTCAGGTCAGCACCAGTTAGACTGACACTCTTTCTTCATTAAGAATTCTGACACGCTATAAATGAGTTCATTAGAGAGTCAGCAGAAGAGGAAGTGAAGAGCATAAAGAGTCTTGGGCCACTCTTAACACAGAGCTACTTACCTGATGATGAATGATGCTACGTGATGAAGCTCTCTCTCTCCCAGCATCCAGGTAGCACCAACTGTTTTGTGATGATAGCACCAGCTGTGTTGTGATAATAGCACCAGCTTTGTGCTGATGACAGTAGCACCAGCTGTGTTGTGATGATAGCACCAGCTTTGTTGTGATGATAGCAGCATCAGCTGTGTGATGATAGAAGCACCAGCTGTGTGGTGATGATAGTATCTCCAGCTGTGTGGTGATGATAGTATCACCAGGTGTATTATGATGATAGTAGCACCAGCTATGTGGTGATGATAGCATCAGCTGTGTGGTGATGATAGTATCACCAGCTGTGTGGTGATGATAGTATCACTAGCTGTGTGGTGATGATAGTATCACTAGCTGTGTGGTGATGATAGTAGCACTAGCTGTGTGGTGATGATAGTAGCACCAGGTGTATTATGATGATAGTAGCACCAGCTATGTGACGATGATAGCGCCAGCTGTGTGGTGATGATAGCATCAGCTGTGTGGTGATGATAGTAGCACCAGCTGTGTTGTGATGATAGTAGCACCAGCTGTGTGGTGATAGCACAGCTGTGTTGTGATGATAGTAGCACCAGATGTGTGATGATAGAAGCAACAGCTATGTGATGATAGCACCAACTGTGTGGTGATGATAGCACCAGCTCTGTGATGATGATAGCACCAGCTCAGTGATGATAGCACATGCTGTGTTGTGATAATAGCACTAGCTGTGCTGATGATAGTAGCACCAGATGTGTGGTAATGATAGCACCCGCTCTGTGATGATAGCACAAGCTGTGTGGTGATGACAGTAGCACTAGCTGTGTTGTAATGATAGCACCAGCTGTGTGATGATAGTAGTACGAGGTGTGTTGTGATGATAGTAGCATCAACTGTGTTGTGATGATAGTAGCACCAGCTGTGTTGTGATGATTGCACCAGTTGTGTTGTAATGGTAGTAGCATCAGCTGTGTGGTGATGTTAGCACCAGCTGTGTTGTTATGATAGTAGCACCAGCTGTGATGATAGTACCAACTGTGTGGTGATAGCACCAGCTGTGTTTTTGATGATAGAACCAGCTGTGTCGTGATGATAGTAGCACCAGCTTTGTTGTTATGATAGTAGCACCAGTTGTGTTGTGAGATACTACCAGCTGAGACGTGATGATAGAACCAGCTGTGTGGTAATAAGAACACTAGCTGTGTGATGATGATATTAGCACCAGCTGTGTGATGATGATCGTAGCACCAACTGTTTTGTGATAG
Organism: Cherax destructor; assembly: GCA_009830355.1. Classification (NCBI taxonomy): domain Eukaryota; kingdom Metazoa; phylum Arthropoda; class Malacostraca; order Decapoda; family Parastacidae; genus Cherax; species Cherax destructor. The sequence goes on from WNWK01007849.1 coordinate 36,608, forward strand.
TACAAAAAGGTGCATTGTGATGGTACTTGCACCAACTCTGTGCTGACAATTGTAGCACCAGCTGTGTGATGGTAGCACCAGCTGTGTGGTGATGGTAGCACCAGCTGTGTGGTGATAGTAGCACAATGTGTGTAGTGGTAATAGCACCAGTTGTGTTTTGATAATAGCACCAGGTGTATGGTGATGATAGCACCAGAAGTGTTGTGATGATAGTAACACTAACTGTGTAGTGATAATAGCACCAGTTGTGTTGTGATGGTAGCACTAGGTGTGTTGTGATGATACTAGCACCAACTGTATGCTGATAGTAGCACCAGTTCTGAGGTGATGATAACAACAGATGTGTGGTGATGAAAGTAGCACCAGCTATGTGGTGATGATAGTACCACCAGCTGTGTGGTGATAGCACCATCTGTGTGGCGATGATAGTAACACCAGCTCTGAGATGATGATAGCACCAGCTGTTTTGTGATGATAGTAGCACAAACTGTTTGGTGATGATAGCACCAACTGTGTTGTGATAGTAGCACCAGCTGTGTTGTGATAGTAGCACCAGCTGTGTTGTGATAGTACCACCAGCTGTGTTGTGATAGTACCACCAGCTGTGTTGTGATGATAGCACCAGCTCTGAGGTGATGATAGTAGCACCAGCTGTGTGGTGATGATAGTAGCACCAGCTGTGTGGTGATGATAGTAGCATCAGCTGTGATAATAGCACCAGCTGTGTGGTGATAGTAGCACCAGCTGTGTGGTGATGATAGTAGCACCAGCTGTGTGGTGATGATAGTAGCACCAGCTGTGTGGTGATGATAGTAGCACCAGCTGTGTGGTGATGATATTAGCACCAGCTGTGATAATAGCACCAGCTGTGATAATAGCACCAGCTGTGTGATGATAGCACTAGCTGTGTGGTGATCATAGCACCAGCAGTGTAGTGATGATAGCACCAGCTGTGTTGTGAGGATAGCCCCAGCTGTGTGGTGATGATAGTAGCACCTGTGTTGTGATAGCACCAGCTGTGCCGTGACGATAAAAGCACCAGCTGTGTGGTGATGAAAGGAGTATATTAAGAACCAGTAGGAGCAGACAAACCAAGCCATAAGCTTAGATTATATAGTAATGACAGAGAGAACATACTAGTGTCCTGACAACTGTCACAAAACTGTCACAATAATGTCATCGGACTTTCATGTTTCACAATAAAGGAAGTTAAATTCTGATCTCTTATGTTTTCGGTAATTTGTGTTGGGAATTTTCCAAACGAATTAGTCACCTAAATCAAATATACGGGTTTCTATGAGGAAGGAACCGGAAATGGAACTTACTGTATATTATTTCGACAGAGGCAATGCACAGCATATTATGGGCTTTTGGCATGTACATCTCATTACTAACTATATTTCTTGTCTACCATGTACCATGTCTCAATAAAGTATTATTATTATTATTATATTATTATTATTATTATTATTATTATTAACTCTTTCTTACAGACCCAAGCTTTAACAGTACATCTGTTCTTGCCTACGTCAAGGCCATATAATCGGACCATCAATATATATATATACGTATATATATATATATATATATATATATATATATATATATATATATATATATATATATATATATATATATATATATATATATATATATATATATATATATATATATATATATATATATATATATATATATATTATTTATTTTATTTTTTATTTATTTTATTTATTTATTTATTTTTTTTAAGCGCCCCTGTCCATCTTCATGTTTATTCATTGAGAGTTGTTTATTACAACTTAATTTCAGTTCATAGAATATATGGCCTAAATGGAGGTAGAACAAATCTACTGTTAAAGTTCCTGGGATGAAAGGAGTTCAGATATAATAATCACAATAATAATAATAATAATAATAATAATAATAATAATAATAATAATAATAATAATAATAATAATAATAATCATATCTATTTCTACAAGTACTTGTACAAGGTATACAGGTCTAGAAGACATCAGTGACATACTAGTATATAGAAAGCCCCTTGTTATGAAGAGCATTTCAAGCAAATTAGGTCAATTTCGTCCAAGGATGCGACCCAAATCAGTCAGCTAACACCCTGGTACCTATTTTACAATAGGTGAACAGAGACAGTAGGTGTCTTAAGGAAACACGTCCTAATGTTTCCAGTCGTACTGGCGATCGACCCCCGGACTTCAGTGAGTTGGGTTATGGATGGTGCACATGACAGAATATTGTACAGTATTAGTTACGATTCTTTCCTCTTAGAAGCAAGCAAGCCCGGTGGTGGAGACGGTATATATACATGTATATATATATATATATATATATATATATATATATATATATATATATATATATATATATATATATATATATATATATATTATTTATTTATTTATTAGCATATCGGCAGTTTCCCACCAAGGCAGATTGGCCCGAAAAAGAAAAACGTTCCTCATCATTCACTCCATCACTGTCTTGCCAGGGGCATGCTTACACTACAGTTATAAAACTGCAACATTAACACCCCTCCTTCAGAGTGCCGGAACTGTACTTCCCATCTCCAGGACTCAAGTCCGGCCTGACGGTTTCCCTGAATCCCTTCAAAAATGTTACCTTGCTTACACTCCAACAGCACGTCAAGTCCTAAAAACCATTTGTCTCCATTTGCTTGCTGGAAGTCCAAGCCCCTCACACACAAAACCTCCTTTACCCTCTCCCTCCAACCTTTCCTAGACCGACCCCTACCCCGCCTTCCCTTCACTACAGATTTATTCACTATCGAAGTCATTCTATTTCCTTCCACCCTTTCTACATGTCCAAACCATCTCAATAACCCCGCCTCAGACCTCTGGATAATAGTTTTGGTAATCCCACACCTCCTCCTAATCTCCAAACTACATCGCCATCAGACACGACATCTCCACTGCCTCCAACCTTCTCATTGTTGCGACATTCACAACCCATGCCTCACACCCATACAAAAACGTTGGTATAACTATACTCTCATACATTTCCCTCTTTGCTTTCATGGATAAGTTTCTTTGTCTTTACAAACTCCTCAGTGCACCACTCGGCTTCTTCCCCTCGTCAGTTCTATGATTTACCTCATCTTTCATAGACCCATCTGCTGACATGTCCACTCCTAAATATCTGAACACATTCACCTCCTCCATACTCTCTATCTCCAATCTGATATCCAATCTTCCGTTACCTAATTTTTTTTGTTATCCTCATCACCTTACTCTTTCGTAGATTCACTTTTAATTTCCTTCTTTTATATACCCTATCAAACTCATCCACCAACCTCTGCAACTTCTCTTCAGAATCCCCCAAAAGCACAGTGTCATCAGAAAGAGCAACTATGACAACTCCCACTTTGTTTTAGATTTTTTATCTCTTAACTCCACACCTCTTGCCAACACCCGAAAATTCACTTCTCTTACAACTCCATCTATAAATATATTGAACAGCAATGGTGACATCACACATCCCTGTCTAAGGCCTGGGAAATAATCTTCCTATCGCCTACGTACTCTAACCTGAGCCTCACTATACTCGTAAAGATTCTTCACTGTTTTTAATAACCTACCTCCTATTCCATACATTTGCAACATCTGCCACATTACCCCCGTATCCACCCTATCATACGCCTTTTCCAAATCCATAAATGCAACAAAAACCTCTTTACCCTTATCTAAATATTGTTTCACTGCAAACTCTTGGTCTACACACCCCCTACCCTTCCTAAACCCTCCTTGTTCATCTGCTATCCTGCTCTCCTTCTTACTCTTAATTCTTTCATTAATAACTCTACCATACACTTTACCAGGTATACTCAACAGACTTATTCCCTATAATTTTTTCACTCTCTTTTGTCCCCTTTGCCTTTATACAAAGGAAATATGCATGCTTTCTGCCAATTCCTAGGTATCGTACCCTCTTCCTAAATAAAAACACTAACCACTCCAAAACTATATCCCCATCTGCTTTTAACATTTCTATCATTATCTCATCAATCCCAGCTGCTTTACCCATTTTCAATCTACCCACTGTACCACGCACTTCCCCCACACTCACAACTGGCTCTTCCTCACTCCTATAAGATGTTATTCCTAATTGCCCTATGTACGAAATCACAGCTTCCCTATTTTCATCAGTATTTAACAGTTCCTCAAAATATTCCCTTCATTTTCCCGATACCTCTAACTCTCCTATTTTTAACTAACAAATCCATTCGTTCCCTGTACAGACACAGGACGCCAGATGTCGGCGCACGACACACCCCACCTCTTGACGGCAGCCCACAGGCGACTGAGCAGCTCTCACTCTGAGCACTAATATGAAGTCGACAGACAAGAAGTCATATTGTGTATTTGGAAAGAAACAATAATAAAAATGGTAATTTTTGAAGTAAAAAAAAAGAAAAAAAAAACACACGAATTGGCATCAAGTCCTCTTGTTGACAGCAAGAACAACAAAATGTCATTTTTGGAAAAAGATGCTTAGAAATATGATAAAAACAAGCTGATTGCATCAACATGTTGCCAGGATTATGCACTATTTTTCAATAAGAAAACATTTTTTTCCAAAAATTTTAGTTTTTTTTCTTGTATTTAGCACACTGCTGACAAGTCCACTCCCGAATACCTGAATATATTCACTTCCTCCATACTCCAATCCCTCCTATTATATGTCCTCTGTATTTCCAGTTAAATTTCAGTTACAGACAATACTCATTCATTCAGAGACTCACAGGTAAGGACCCACTAGGGGCGAGGGGAAAGTGGGGACAGACGAAGAATAGCGGGTGAGAGGAAGGACTTCAGTAGAAGAGAAAGAGTCAGGACTAAACCCAACCGTTTGTGGGGTAAACCCCATTATATATTTTCAGTCATTTCATTTGTAATGATCATTAATTCGTCTTTTCTGGGGCGCTTCAGTCATATATGTGTAAAAAATATTTTCAGAAAAGTAACTTTACTTTTCTATTATTTTCATTTATTTCAATTTGGTTACTAACTTCTCTTTTAGGAACTATTTCGTAGGTCGGTACGGTCTTCTTATTCCTTAAAAAGAATAAAACTTCTTCTCTTCCTCTTAGCAGTGTTCAAAAAAAACTATTATTTTTTTTACAATATCTTCCTTTGAAAGCCCCTGTCTAATTTGCATATTCTAATTGCAGTCTAATACCTTTATGTCCTTAACTTTCTTTGATCATGTCAGTCTTGTCATTAATCTGAGCAGATGTTATTTTTCAGGATGTGTCAATCTTTTTCATATTCACAACACCGCACTTCATGATCTTTAAAGCTGAAAACTTCTGTTCATTGTATCATCTCAATAATGTGTTATTCTAATAATTTATCTCATATTTTCAAACCTTTCTGTTTCCCCGCATTACCTTGAAATTATTTAGTCTAGGCTAGGTGTGTGTGTACTCACCTAGTTGTACTCACCTAGTTGTGGTTGCAGGGGTCGATTCATAGCTCCTGGCCCCGCCTCTTCACTGGCCGCTACTGGGTCACGCTCCCTGCTCCATGAGCTTTATCATACCTCTCCTTAAAGCTATGTATGGAACCTGCCGCCACTACATCGCTTCCCAAGCTATTCCACTTCCCGACCACTCTATGACTGAAGAAATACTTCCTAACATCCCTGTGATTCATTTGAGTCTTCAACTTCCAACTGTGACCCCTTGTTGCTGTGTGTGTGTGTACTCACCTAATTGTACTCACCTAATTGTGGTTGCAGGGGTCGAGACTCAGCTCCTGGCCCCGCCTCTTCGCTGTCTGCTACTGGGTCTCCGCTCTCCCTGCTCCATGAGCTTTATCATACCTTGTCTTAAAACTATGTATGGTTCCTGCCTCCACTATATCTTTCTCTAGACTATTCCACTTCCTGACTACTCTGTGGCTGAAGAAATGCTTCCTAACATCCCTTTGACTCATCTGAGTCTTCAGCTTCCGGTTGTGTCCCCTTGTTTCTGTGTTCCCTCTCTGGAACATCCTGTCCCTGTCTACCTTGTCGATTCCCCGCAGTATTTTGTATGTCGTTATCATGTCTCCTCTGACCCTTCTTTCCTCCAGTGTTGTTAGTCCTATTTCCCTCAACCTTTCTTCATAGGACAGACCCCTGAGTTGTGGAACTAGCCTTGTCGCAAACCTTTGCACTTTCTCTAGTTTCTTTACGTGCTTGACAAGGTGTGGGTTCCAGACTGGTGCTGCATATTCTAGTTTGGGCCTGACGTATACGGTGTACAGTGTCTTGAACGATTCCTTGTTTAGGTAACGGAACGCTAATCTTAGGTTTGCCAGTCGCCCATATGCTGCCGCAGTTATCTGGTTGATGTGTGCCTCCGGAGACGTACTTGGCGTTATACTCACCCCAAGGTCTTTCTCCTTTGCCGAGGTTTGTAGCCCTTGTCCACCTAGCCTGTCTTGAATGATTCCTTAGTGAGGTATTGGAACGCTATTCTTAGGTTTGCCAGCCGCCCGTATGCTGCAGCAGTTATCTGATTGATGTGTGCCTCAGGAGATGTGCTCGGTATTATACTCACCCCAAGATCTTTTTCTTTGAGTGAGGTTTGCAGTCTTTGGCCACCTAGACTATACTCTGTCTGCGGTCTTCTTTGTCCTTCTCCGATCTTCATGACTGCATTTGGTGGGATTGAATTCGAGAAGCCAGTTGCTAGACCAGATGTCAAGCTTGTCCAGGTCTGTTTGAAGTCCTGCTTGGTCCTCTTCCGATGTGATTCGCCTCATTAATTTCACATCATCTGCGAACAGAGACACTTCTGAGTCTATCCCATCCGTCATGTCGTTTACATATACCAAGAATAACACTGGTCCTAGGACTGACCCCTGCGGTACGCCGCTCGTCACAGGCGCCCACTGTGATACCTCATCACGCACCATGACCCGTTGTTGCCTCCCTGTCAGGAATTCCCTGATCCATTCCAGTGCCCTTCCTGTTATACATGCTTGTTCTTCCAACTTCTTTACTAATCTCATGTGAGGAACTGTGTCGAAGGCCTTCCTGCAGTCCAGGAAAATGCAATCAACCCACCCTTCTCTCTCTTGCCTTACCTCTGTTACTTTATCATAGAACTCTAGGAGGTTTGTTACACAGGATTTGCCTTCCCGGAATCCGTGCTGTCTGGTGTTTATTATCCTGTTCAGCTCGAGGTGTTCCACCATTCTTTTCCTGATGATTTTCTCCAGGACTTTGCACACTATACATGTAAGTGACACCGGTCTATAGTTTAGTGCCTATAGTGTGTGTGTGTGTGTGTGTGTGTGTGTGTGTATGTGTGTGTGTGTGTGTGTGTGTGTGTGTGTGTGTGTGTGTGTGTGTTGTGTGTGTGTGTGTGTGTGTGTGTGTGTGTGTGTGTATATATGTGTGTGTGTGTGTGTGAGTGTGTGTGTGTTTGTGTGTGTGTGTGTGTGTACTCACCTATTTGTGGTTGCAGGGGTCGAGTCATAGCTCCTGGCCCCGCCTCTTCACTGATTGCTACTAGGTCCTCTCTCTCCCTGCTCCATGAGCTTTATCAAACCTAGTCTTAAAACTATGTATGGTTCCTGCCTCCACTATGTCGCTTTCTAGGCTATTCCACTTCCTGACAACTTTATGACTGAAGAAATACTTCCTAACATCCCTTTGACTCATAGGAATCTTCAACTTCCAATTGTGACCCCTTGTTTCTGTGTCCTCTCTCTGGAACATCTTGTCTCTGTCCACCTTATCTATTCCTCGCAGTATTTTATATGTCGTTATCATGTCTCCCCTAACCCTCTTGTCCTCTAGTGTCGTCAGTCCGATTTCCCTTAACCTTTCTTCGTAGGACAGTCCCCTTAGCTCTGGGACTAGTCTTGTTGCAAACCTTTGTACTTTCTCTAATTTCTTGACGTGCTTGACCAGGTGTGGGTTCCAAACTGGTGCTGCATACTCCAGTATGAGCCTGACGTATATGGTGTACAGAGTCTTGAATGATTCCTTAGTGAGGTATTGGAACGCTATTCTTAGGTTTGCCAGCCGCCCGGATGCTGCAGCAGTTATCTGATTGATGTGTGCCTCAGGAGATGTGCTTGGTATTATACTCACCCCAAGATCTTTTTCTTTGAGTGAGGTTTGCAGTCTTTGGCCACCTAGACTATACTCTGTCTGCGGTCTTCTTTGCCCTTCCCCGATATTCATGACTTTACATTTGGCAGGGTTAAATTCAAGGAGCCAGTTACTGGACCAGGCTTGTAGCCTGTCCAGGTCTCTTTGTAGTCCTGCCTGATTCTCGACTGGTTTAATTCTTCTCATTAACTTCACATCATCTGCAAACAGGGACACTTCTGAGTCTATCCCTTCCGTTATGTCATTCACATATACCAAAAACAGTACAGGTCCTAGGACTGACCCTTGTGGAACTCCACTCGTCACAGGTGCCCACTCTGACACCTCGTCACGTACCATGACTCGTTGTTGCCTCCCTGTCAGATATTCTCTGATTCATTGCAGTGCTTTTCCTGTTACGTGTGCCTGATCCTCTAGCTTTTGCATTAACCTCTTGTGAGGAACTGTGTCGAACGCCTTCTTGCAGTCCAAAAAAATGCAGTCTATCCACCCCTCTCTCTCGTGTCTTACTTCTGTTACCTTGTCATAAAACTCCAGTAGGTTTGTGACACAGGATTTTCCTTCCCTGAAACCGTGCTGGTTGTCGTTTATAAGCTTGTGTCTTTCTAGGTGCTCCACCACTCTCCTCCTGATGATCTTCTATATGACTTTGCATACTATACACGTCAGTGACACAGGTCTGTAGTTTAATGCCTCGTGTCTGTCTCCTTTCTTAAAAATTGGGACTACATTTGCCATCTTCCACGCCTCAGGTAGTTGCCCAGTTTCAATGGATGTGTTGAAGATTTGTGTTAATGGCACACACAACATCTCTGCTCCCTCTCTAAGGACCCACGGAGAAATGTTGTCCGGTCCCACCGCTTTTGAGGTATCGAGTTCACATAGCAGCTTCTTCACCTCCTCCTCGGTTGTGTGTATTTCATCCAGCACTTGTTGGTATACCTCCCTATTCTGAATTCCTGGAGTCCTTCCTGTCTCCTGTGTAAATACTTCTTTAAATCTCATGTTGAGCTCCTCACATACCTCTTGGTCGTTTCTTGTGAACTCCCCACCTTCCTTCCTCAGCCTGATTACCTGGTCCTTGACTGTTGTTTTCCTCCTGATGTGGCTATACAACAGCTTTGGGTCAGACTTGACTTTTGATGCTATATCATTTTCATATTGTCGCTGAGCCTCCCTTCTTACCTGTGCATATTCGTTTCTGGCTCTTCGGCTAATCTCTTTATTTTCCTGGGTCCTTTGTCTTCTGTACTTTTTCCATTCTCTATTACACTTAGTTTTTGCCTCCCTACACCTCTGGGTGAACCAAGGACTCGTTCTGGTCTTCCCATTACTTCTGTTTCCCTTGGGGACAAACCTCTCCTCTGCCTCTTTGCATTTGGTTGTCACATATTCCATCATTTCTTTTACTGGTTTTCCTGCCAATTCTCTCTCCCACTGAACGTCTTGTAGGAAGTTCCTCATGCCTGTGTGTGTGTGTGTGTGTGTAGTGTGTGTGTGTGTGTTGTGTGTGTGTGTGTGTGTGTGTGTGTGTGTGTGTGTGTGTGTGTGTGTGTGTGTGTGTGTGTATGTGTGTGTGTGTGTGTGAGTGAGTGTGTGTGAGTGTTTGTGTGTGTGTACTCACCTATTTGTACTCACCTATTTGTGGTTGCAGGGGTCGAGTCATAGCTCCTGGCCCCGCCTCTTCACTGATTGCTACTAGGTCCTCTCTCTCTCTCTCCCTGCTCCATGAGCTTTATCAAACCTAGTCTTAAAACTATGTATGGTTCCTGCCTCCACTATGTCGCTTTCTAAGCTATTCCACTTCCTGACAACTCTATGACTGAAGAAATACTTCCTAACATCCCTTTGACTCATAGGAGTCTTCAACTTCCAATTATGACCCCTTGTTTCTGTGTCCCATCTCTGGAACATCTTGTCTCTGTCCACCTTATCTATTCCTCGCAGTATTTTATATGTCGTTATCATGTCTCCCCTAACCCTCCTGTCCTCTAGTGTCGTCAGGCCGATTTCCCTTAACCTTTCTTCGTAGGACAATCCCCTTAGCTCTGGGACTAGTCTTGTTGCAAACCTTTGCACTTTCTCTAATTTCTTGACGTGCTTGACCAGGTGTGGGTTCCAAACCGGTGCTGCATACTCCAGTATGGGCCTGACGTATATGGTATACAGAGTCTTGAATGATTCCTTAGTGAGGTATTGGAACGCTATTCTTAGGTTTGCCAGCCGCCCGTATGCTGCAGCAGTGTGTGTGTGCGTGTGTGTGCGTGTGTGTGTGCGTGTGTGTGTGTGTGTGTGTGTGTGTGTGTGTGCGTGTGTGTGTGTGTGTGTGAGTGAGTGTGTGTGAGTGTTTGTGTGTGTGTGTGTGTGTGTGTGTGTGTGTGTGTGCGTGTGTGTTCTTGCCATAGTGTACCATGTCTTTGAGCTAAGTGTTGCATATGTGTCTAATTTATCAACTTGTCGGTTCTCTGAACGATTTATTTGCAGCCATTGTGTGCTCATGTGTTTGTGAGTGAGTGGGTGGGTGGGTGTTTTGTTTAAGCGAATAAGTGGGTTTGTGGGTGAGTGAAAGAGTGGTTGAGTGTACTTTCGTGCGCATTCTTGTATTTCCTGTTAGAGTGCGTCATGTCTTTGCGCTCGCTGTGCTTTCATAAGCGCATACTGTCTCTTCTCAAATGTGTATTTGTTTAAGTTGAGTCTGCTTGCTTTTCCACTGGAATGCAAATAAACACTTCTGAGTTGTTTTTCCCATTTGCATACATGTGTTGCGCTGCCAGTATACCTTGTCTATTTATGCTAGTCCCAGAGTAAAAACAAGTTTGCATTGGAATCCACGCTTAGCAATGCTAATTTTCACAGATCTGTTGTTAGCTATGTTTGTAGCTTCTTACCTAATTAACTTGTCAATTATGCGAGTGTGTATGTGTGTGTTTGTGTCCGAGTGAACAGGAGTCAAATAACTATTGCATAGTCAGAGCATTATTATTCCATAAAAAAATTACAAAACGCTTCTTTGCTACGTCACTGCGCCGCTCCCTGCTACTGCGCCGCTCCCTGCTACTGCGCCGCTCCCTGCTACTGCGCCGCTCCCTGCCCTTCCCGACCTGTCATCTGAACCCTTCTGATCCATTATAGACCAGGACCTCGTATTATTCAATAAATTACTACACCACTCTCTTTTCTCACTCACCAGCCTCCACCCCAAGCATCACCTCCGTCTCCACCTACACCATAATTTTTAAAGGGGTGGACCAGTGCTCCAGCGGAAGGCCTCGGTCAGATGACAAAAATCTCCAGCTGTGGGTCATCATATGACTAAGACCCGCTACAGGAAGCACTTGACCTGTTTCCTGACAAACCTTACCTAACCCAACCTAACACCACACCGACTTTCCGTCGAGTTCTTTCTATCAGATCTTTCTCAACACCTCTCTGGAAATACTAATAAATCTCCAGTTGAGGTTGATGAATGTGCAATCTTAGGTTCTCCGGATCAAGACCGTCTGCTGGTGCCTCACAAGAATACTACAGATTCCTCGGAGCAGCGCTTAGTACTAGAAAACAATAAAAATTTATATTTTAGATGGTCTAGCACACTGGGTTGACAGGAAGTATAACTTTACAGTATACTGGAAGTCCACCAATGTGTGTTTGTACATCCACTATTATTCCAATCAGGAACTGAAGGTTAAAACGAGTGTGTTCCTTGCAATATTTTTGAGAGGTTCGCGTACTTGTAGCCCAAACATTCTGGATGATGAAATCACTAAAATATTTTATGCTACTTTAAAACCATAAGGATCGCGGATGAGCGGCTAATGAGGGCCCTGGAAGCCTAATAAGGGCTATGGAAGGCTAACGAGGGCCATGGAACGCTAGTAAAGGTCATGAATGGATGGCTAATGAGGGCCATACAGGGCCAGTGATATCTTCCCTACACCACACCTGAACCCATCAAAAGTGGGATATTATCCTTCTTAGATTATGTGAGACCTACGTTATGGGTAATGAAGCTATCTATGAGGTGGAATATTACCCATATAAGCTACTGAATGACCTACTGTGTATAGCAGGCTGTTACGGTTTGAACTATCGAGTGGTGTTTGAACCCTTGGCGAATGAGTCATAAAACTCCAGGCCAGTGCGTAAGCCACTGGGCCAGCTGGCTACAATAAATTAATCAAACTAGGTATATTTATACACCATAGGGAGGTTAACATGGGCCACCACTGTGATACCTAGTTGGATGAATCTTGTAGCCAGCTGGCCTAGTGGCTTACGCACTGACCTGGCGTTTTACATAAGAACATAAGAAAGAAGGAACACTGAAGCAGGCCTACTGAGTTTACCTTTCCAGGTAAACTCCAGGTAGTCAGGTCACTTCCACTTAAGAAAAGAGCACGGCTAAGACTTAATAGTACAAGCTAGTCAGGACCAACTCACACCCACCCACACCCACTCATGTATTTATCTATTCTATTTTTAAAACTACACAACGTCTTAGCTTCTATGACGGTACTCGGGAGTTTGTTCCACTCATCCACAACTCTATTACCAAACCAGTGCTTTCCTATATCCTTCCTGAATCTGAACTTTTTCAACTTGAAACCATTGCTGTGAGTCCTGTCTTGGCTGGATATTTTCAGCACGCTATTTACATCCCCTTTATTTATTCCTGTTTTCCATTTATACACCTCAATCATATTTCCCCTAATTCTACGCCTTTCTAGAGAGTGCAGATTCAGGGTCTCACTCTATCCTCATAAGGAAGATTTCTGATACATGGGATCAACTTTGTCATCTTCCTCTGTACGTTTTCCATTGCATTTATATCCATTCTGTAATACGGTGACCAGAACTGTGCAGCATAATCTAAATGAGGCCTAACCAAGGATAAATAGAGTTGAAGAACAACCTGAGGACTTCTTGATGTGAAGCCAAGGATTCTGTTAGCTTTATTGCGAACACTTATTCACTTTTGTCTTTGTTTCAGATTACTGCTAACCAGAACTCCTAAATCCTTTTCGCAATCAGTAGTATTAAGATCTACATTATTCAGTTTATATGTGACATGGTTATTGTCCTATCCAACAGTTAGAACTTTGCATTTGTCTATATTAAACTGCATCTGCCACTTCTCAGACCATTGCAACAGTCTATTCAAATCATCCTGGAGTGCTCTAATGTCCTCATTAGAATGAATTGGACGGACTATTTTGGTGTCAACAGTAAATTTGCTTATGTTGCTATTTATTCCCTCACCTATGTCGTTTATGTAAATTGTGAACAACAATGGGCCCAACACTGACCCCTGCGGAACACCGTTTGTGACGTGATCCCATTTTGATTTCACCCCATTTATGAAAACTCTCTGCTGCCTATTTGTCAACCATGCCTCTACCCATGAAAAAATTTCTCCTCCTATTCCGTGTGCCTTAAGTTTCCTCAATAGCCTCTGATGTAGAACTCTATCGAAAGCCTTACTGAAGTCCATATTCACAATATCATATTCATTGCCATGATCTACCTCCTCAAACACCTTAGTGAAAAAAGTTAGTAAATTCGTAAAACCGTGTTGAGATTCATTAATCAATTTATACCTTTCAAGATTTTTACGAATTGCCTTGCAATTATTGATTACATAAATTTTCCCACAATGGAGGTAAGGCTTATTGGTGGTAAATTAGACACATATGCAACACTTGGGTATCTTTATTGAGGAAACGTTTCGCCACACAGTGGCTTCATCAGTCCATACAAAGGAGAATCGTGAAGAACAGGAGGAGTGTGAGGTTGTCAGTCCCTCAATCTTGAGTCGATGATGTCAGTCCATCAATCTTGAATAGAATAACAGCATATGAGCAGAGGAAGCTTATATAATGTAGACAGGAGAGGTGCAGCAGTTGTAGGAGGTGACACATTTGTTCAATGTGGAAGTAGGTCGTGCCCAAGGAATAGGCAAGCGAAGAAATCCTTGCATTAAGATACCAAGATGTTGCAGTGTCAGACAGGATGTGAATGAATGGTTCAGAGAACCTCACACTCCTCCTGTTCTTCACGATTCTTCTTTGTATGGACTGATGAAGCCACTGTGTGGCGAAACGTTTCCTCAGTAAAGATACCCAAGTGTTGCATATGTGTCTAATTTACCAACTCGTCGGTTCTCTGAACCATTCATTCACAAGGCTTATTGGTCTATAGTTTGAAGCTAAGGACCTGTCACCTGCCTTGTAAATAGGTATTACATTTGCCATTTTCCACTTATCAGGCACTATGCCAGTTTGTAGTGATATATTGAAAAGATTAGCCATAGGTTTGTTAAGTTCATCTTTACATTCCTTTAAAACCCTTGCAAACAATTCATCAGGGCCTGGGGATTTGTTAGGTTTTAATTTCTCTATTTGTGTGAGGACCATGTCACTAGTTACCCCAATCGTGCATAGTTTATTATTGACCTGTTCTACATAATTTATTTCGGGAATTTCGCTAGTATCTTTCTGAATATTTCACACATATCGTTATCACTGTCAGTGTACCAGTATACCTGAAAGAAGCCTTTTGGGTTAGTCTTCGAATCCCTTGCGACCTTAGCCTCATATACACTTTTTGCTTTTCTTATTCCTTTTTTTATTTCTCTCTTTAATTGATTATATTGATTTCTTAACCATCCCCTCTTTTGATACGCCTAAATATGCCTCTCTTTTGACAAATGAAATGTTTTAATCTAATGTTCATCCATTTGGGATCATTTTTGTTAGATCTAATTTCCCTACTCGGAACAAAAGTTGTCTGGGCAGCTAGAACTATGCTCTGAAAAACGTCAAATTGGCAACCAGCACTATCTACCTGACCCATAGTCAGGTCATCCCAATTTAGCCAACCCAGGTAATTTCTCAGTTCCATGAAATCAGCCAAGCGAAAGTCTGAGACAGCAACTTGATTGCCGTTTACTGGGTAATTCCATAATACAGTGGACCCCCGCCTAACGAGCAAAATTCATTCCAGAAGCCTGCTCAAGTGCCATTACCGAACGAATTTACTTCCTTAAGAAATAATGTCACGTAGGTTAGTCTATTTAAGACCCACAAAAATACACTTCCACAAGCACTTACAATATTATACTTACATAATTGTCCGATTTCCGGGGTGCTCGTTAGGCGGGGGTTCACTGTATATTGAAACTTAGTGATTTGTGATCGCTTTACCCAAGCTCATCATTAACCTCAAGACTATTAATTAGTGATTCTTTGTTGGCAAGAACCAAGTCAAGCAGATTGCTTCCTCTAGTTTGTTCTGTCACAAACTGTTTTAAAAAGCAATCCTGAACCGCATCAAGAAAGTCACTAGACTCAAGATTACATGTCACATTATTCCAATTCCAATCAATTTTTCTAAAGTTAAAATCTCCCATTAATACAACATTTACATATCTAGACGCCTTATGAATTTCGTCCCATAGAAGCTTACTGCACTCCCTATTAAGGTTTGGGGGCCTATAAATCACACCCAAAATTAATTTTCACACCCCTCGAGAAACTGTAGCCAAACAGATTTTGTGCCCGATGTTTCTAATCTTATATCTTGTCTAACACTACAATTTAAATTATTTCTGACGTACATCGCCACTTCACCACCCTTCCTGATGACCCTATCAGTGTGGAATAGTTTATAACCCTGTATGTTGCATTTCTCAATCTTTCAGGTTGTACCAGGTTTCTGTTATAGCAATAATATCTATATTACCTGCTCTTGTAAGTAATATTGGCTCATCTATCTTAAGTAAACCTTAAGGGAGCTAGTCACTCGTTACCCTCTACTATCTCTTTATGTATGTTGATCAATTGGCTTGCCTTTACCAGCAACTTTATTTTGAATATTGTCTTATCAACATATCCCTGAGGTATCCTGGTAATATCTGCTGTTTCCAACCCTAATACTGCAGCCTGATTGTTTCCCACAAACACCCATATCTCTATAATCTATCAGTTTAAAGTCCTAGACAAGTCTCCAATGACCCTCTCAATCGAACTGGCTAATGCAACCACTCCAGCCACAGAGAGATGTACCCCATCCCTTGCATACATATCACGTTTGACATAGAATTTGTCCCAGTTATCAGTGAATGGGATTGCAAGTTCCTTGCAGTACCTGTCTAGCCAGTAATTTATACCAATTGCCCTAGACATCTATTCATTGCCCACTCCCTTTCTAGGCAAGATGCTACATATGATTGGGATCCCTCCCTTAGACCTGACTACTTCTATGGCTGACTTGTACTTATCCAGTAGCTCCTGTCTTCTGCTCTTCCCAATGTCATTACCACCAGCACTAAGACAGATAATGGGCTTTTTCCCATTACCTGACATAATATTATCCAACCTGCTGACTATGTCACCAACACCAGCTCCTGGGAGGCACACCCTCTGTCTGACCTTCCTATCTCTGTTACAAAAAGCACGGTCCATATATCTTACCTGAGAATCTCCTAGAATCAGAATATTCTTACCTTGATTAGCAGGGGAGTCAGTGGTACCTTTAACCTCACTAACCACTGAAGTTTTTTTTTTTTATATTTTATTTAAAAACGTACATCACTTGTCAAAAGACAATGTATAAAGATACATCATGGGTTGTAGAATTTATAAATATATTGCTCACCGAGCTTAATTACACCAACAAGTGAACATACAAAGCTGAACATGACCGCACAGCTCAACAAGAAATAACGAGGGTATAAGGCCAACTTCACGTCACAACCAACGCACCCTAACATAACGATAACAAGATACCTACAAAATATGTGATTGATATGATAGATATAACAGAAAATACAAACGTCATAGTACAATACATAGAGTGCCTCACTAAAACATAGTACCAAGAACAGCTCAAAGCTCAAAGAATCTACCGTCTAATACATTGTCAGCCTCTAATGCATTAACCGCCACCTCAAGGGAGCGGATGAAAAAAACCATAATAGGCAATTTTAATCACAAACACACAACCGTACATTAACCACGGAACCTCTGCTGACGATAAAACCCAACCTGTACCTAACATACATTAAATACCTAGTAACCTATTTTTAATACAATGTTATCGAACCACATACAAATTAATACATTAACATATATACACCATAGGAATAGTGTAAAGTCAGTGCTCCCGCACACTTCGTACTCCTATAATAGGATATCCATATTAGTTGTACAGGGAACATGCCATTGTAAATGAACTCCGTAATATCGAGGCCCATACAAAGGAAATTAGGTACATTTTGTTTAAGTCATACCACTCAAGACATATTACCAAGTAACCTTTATCACTTGATCAGTATGTCCCTACTTTGCTCTGTACACACCATATGAGCTTCCGATACAATAGGAAAACCCAATATAACATAGAATGCCACCACATAATAATAGATGGCAAGATGATAATGCACCCAGAGCCACACACACTCATTAGACATCTACCATTACTTCGACTAGGTACGTTACAATGTTACAAAAGGTCCAACATCCATTGTATTCCCCTCCTACACATAATGTGTGTAATTAGAAACAACACATGATGACTCTGTAATTGTCATAGCTAACGGAGCGAAGAAAGCACCGTAATCACACCACAATTACCGAACAAAGGAACACAGTCCAAGGGTACCAAGACTACCGAAGCACAGACGGCACCTTTCTTCCAAACCCCTGACTCGCCCCTCAGTCAACCCCATGCATACACCCCCCACCCCCCCTCATGCCACCTCAAAACTCACGTACACCATCCAACCACAAAACGTTCTCACGCCACCAAAATCACATCCATACACCTAACCACCTGACTCCTACCCACATCCCCTACCCTACATGTGTTCAACCCCTCTGACATCCTTGGTAGCAACAATTGCAGTGACATAAGTCGATAACCCTCCAGAAAAGCCCAATCCCATACCACTGCATATAGGCTCTGGTTGCAACACCTTGTCCTGTAAAAAGTCGCAGCCAGCCAACGCCCGAATGCACATAGCTTCCCTTAACTCCCTCATACCCCATGACGTGTGAATATAATCAAGTACCAAATACGATGTAGCCCACCTAACGCCTTCTGGGAAACCCTCGATGTCTAAACTAAGCGCCCGAAGCGTCGACAAGCCCCGACCCCCACCCCACTGAGAACCCCACTAAACCACTCCCGTACACCATCCAAACCCTCACAAAAGTACACTGAATGGTACGCTGTGTCAAGCCCACCACACCCAGTATATAACCCATCCCTTATCACACCCATTATATATAATTGCTCCCTTGAAGCCAAGATGCCCTGCATAAATCTATACCCAGTTTCCCTAACCCTAGGTGGCAATTTAATCTTCCGCATCCAACCCCATGTGGCCATCTAATCGAACATGGGGTATATAGCCACCCCCTTCACCACCCCCTCCCCCTCCCCTATCCTATCGAGCCTACTCACCCTCAACCTACCAGGCTCCCTTGCAACCATAAGGGCTTTCAAAACTGCCTCACATGCCATCAAATCTTTCCCATCCCACCACCGTCGTGCCTCCCTCATAACCTGCCCTACCCTCCTAAGCTAGAAAGTCCTGGTGCACATAAACATTCCATAACCTACTCCTCAGGGTTATCAACCCCAACCCCTACTTACCTTACTCTCTACAACCCCCTCCCCAACCAATGTCTCCCATATCCCCATATATATTGAAAAAAACCCGCTGCAAGCTCTTAATATCCTCCTCCTTCAAGGGGAACACCGTCGCTACAAACCACAATTTACTATAAATCAAAGTATTTACGTTCACCGCCCTCTGCTGCAAAGTGACATCCCCCGCCCTCCAACCCCCATCCTAGCCATGGCCGCCCCAACCACATCTGACGAGTTAATGCCTCTAGCTAACAAGGATCATGACTAAAAACTACCCCACAAATTTTTATTCTATCTACACAAGTCCACCCACACCTACTCCCAATGCATCTACCCATGTACCTACCTCCAAGAGTTTGGACTTGCCCCTATTAACCCTCATACCCGTGGCCCTCCTGAAAATCTCAACTATCCTATTAACGTTTTCCAACCCTTCCATACCCTGACAAAGATGGTTGTATCATCGTTGACATAGCCAACAATTCCTGGCCTACCAGTGGAGTCCCCTACTTCTTTCCAGACCCCCTTGCTCACCAGCCTATAAAAGGGGTCCTGCAGGCAAGCAAAGAGTAACTGCGACAGGGGACACCCATGTCACAAACCCCTTCCCATGCCCAAAACAGCCCCACCCTCCCATTTACCTGCACCCGCACCATCGCTCCCTCATATAAAGTATGAACCCAAGCAACCACTTCATCCGAAAACCCCTGTTTCGTTAAGATTCCCAACAGCATATGCCTATCCACACTATCATATGTATTACGAGTGGGCAAAGTATATGTAGTGCTTTATAACTAGTAATATAGTTCAATATTCCTTGATTTGTATCAAATAAGTGAATACAGATAGGAAATCGAAACTTCTACAAAAATAAATTTAATTTAATTAAATTAGAAATAGCTTTTGTTCGTTAAGTATACTATAAAATATATATATATATTTTATATATATATATATATATATATATATATATAAATTAATGATGCACTGTTTAAGGTTCCTTTAAGTTTCTAAGGAAGTTAACACATTATTCTTAAACACTGAACCCTCAGCGTTTAGTGAAATACAATACACAAAATAAGAAAATACTACAATGTACAGATAAACACAAATACGATTTCTGTAAGGCCGTCTTTTCAAAGATAATTCACTGGGGTATCTCTCAGTAGAATAGTTCTGGCTAACACAGTAAAGAGGATCAAAATCCAATGATCAAGTGACTCCTTATTCCCACGTCCAGGCTAGGTACAAGCCTCTAGCTTAATAGCATGAGAACAGCTACAATATCCATAGTCAGAGAATAGGTGCTCTCTCTGCTAAGTCAAGTGAGACACTGCCTAGACAAATCCTAGTGCACAACAAGTCACATTGAATCAGGTGATATAACTAACCATTTGGCGCCAACCTGTGACGTAATGAACAAACAACATGCGTGAACTGCGTACTGGCAATTACATGCTTTACATATAAAACTCATACCCAGATATATTAAATATATACAGTTCTGGTAAAATAATACCGATTTATGATGAAGGATGAATAGTATAAAAATACCAAGATCCAGTAGCTTCGATTTAGCTAATAACAAAGATTTTAGCAAGGTCGTATTATCAAAGAGATGAAATATATACAAGATATCTTGACATATGCGATTTGCCAGTCCAAACCCAACACACCCCCATACTGACTATCTTCCACAAATCCCTTTATCCTCCTATGCCCAGTCCTAATACTCCTGCCTAGTACCCCATACTGCCCCTTTTCCAACATCTTCTCCAAAACCCCTTTCATACGATTCGCCAAGATTTTCGGAAGATCTTATAATCAGAACACAGCAATGCTATGGTTCTGTACCCTTTCAAAGTCCCTTCATCCTTCACCTTTAGCACTAACACCACTACATCGGTCCTTTGTGTTTCTTCCATTAAACCTGCACCCTTCATCCCATTAAAAACCTGCAATAATACCCCCCGCAACACGTCCCAATGTGTGACATACAAATCCCCAGGTAGACCATCAATCCCAGGTGCCTTCCCCAAATGTAACCCCTGCACCGATCTCTAAACCTCCTCCTTGGTGATGGCCCTTCCAACTCCTTTCAATCCTCGTCTCCCAGCCTTTCAAACAATACCCTCCAACACCATCCTCCTCTCACTTTCCTTCCCATCCATCTTCCGATATTTATGCCCAAACCAATACTCAGCATACCCGCTCATGCCCTGCATTTCTGGAAATGCCTCAACACCACAGCCGATGACCTATTGTCCCAGAAAACATCCTCAAGTCTGCTCCGAACCCTAAGCGCCTGGAAACGCTCGTTTTGTATGTCCTGTAGTTTGCCAAGCAAATCTGCAACCTCCTCTTGAGACAGTCCTTCCCCTCTCCCATAACACTCCCTCAACTGACCCTCCAAATAACGCTGATACCATACCTATATCTCGCTGCTTCCCTAACTCTCTTTCATAAAATCCCTTTATTGCCACCTTTCCATGTGTGGCCCACCACCCCACCACATCACTGATCCCCTTCCCTCCACCCCACAACCCCACCCACCATTCAGCAAAACTCCCCTTACCACCCACCCTATTTAACAAACTTACATTTAATTTCCAGTAACTCTGATACACCCACACCGCTCCTTCCCACCCCACCTCAGCTATAACACCCCTATGATCAGAGAACCCGACATCCATACTTTCTACCTTAACTACCTCTACTGTTCACAACACATACACCCGATCAAGTCGCACAGCATAACCTCTCCTAAAAAGAGTATGCTCCACCGACTCTACCCCACCCAGAACCACATTCACCATGCCCACTGCTCCCAACACCTCACATAAAGCTCCCAACATGCAAACCACCCCTCTTGGCTGTACATCCTTTTCCCTGATTACACACTTCCAATCCCCTGCGATGATAGCTACATTTGAGATCCCCCAGAAGGCGTACACCAACTCACTCTGTACAAATTCTTCCTTTACACAACGTGATGGATCCGCAGGCATGTAAATGCCTATAAAACATTCCCGTGTCTTGCCCCACCATCCCTCCACCCTGACTACCCTCCCCACCCCTCCTCCCATGATGTCAAAGTAAAAGAGCTGGACTCACGTATACCCACCAGCACACCACCCTTGAAAAGTTCCGAACTTCCCGTAAACACCCTATAACCCCGCAACTCTAAATCCCTCCCACACCTATAATTATGTTCCTGAAGGAAACATACATCTATACACATTCGTTGCGATGTCACCTCAACCCATCTTCTCTTGACCTCATTCTAAAGGTCATTCACATTCATGCTCAGACACTTGAACACAACGGCATTGGTTTCCTCTCTGCTTCGGTTGTCTCTTCTCCACAGGCTTACACACCTTGGCATTTCCAATAACCCCCTTTCCATCCCTACCCATCTCCCTAACCCCGCTCCCCACCCTTCATGCCCCTGTCACCACCCCTGGCCACCTCCGCCCAAGCTTTCTTACCAGTTCTCTGGCCCGGAGTCAAGACATCGTCCTCGTCCCCTCCTCCCGGCCTCTTACGGGATTCACCCTTCGACTCCATCACCTCCATCGTCTCAACCCTGTGGACCTCCACCTCGACCACCCTCTGCAACCTTGGAGTGATGCCCCTACCTGCATCTCCCCTTCCCTCATCAGCATACCTACCCTCACCAGGTGCCTCCCCCTCATCCACAAGTCCACTCATCCCACACACCTCACCCTCAGTCTCAGGGCTACCCAGGATTTCCCTCAAATCCTGTAATATTACATCCACCTCCGCAACACCCTTCACCTCACCCAACTGAGTTGTCATAGACTCCCCCAGCTGTGTTACCGATGGCAGCGTAGTCACATCCACCTCAGCCTTCACTGCCTCACTCCACTTGCCTTCAGGCACCGCCTCATCGACGCCCTTTTTCACACCACCCTGCACCACTCCGCTCCCTGCCTCAATTACGTCCATGGTCCGCTCTACATCACTGTGATGCTGTTGCTGATTGTCCCGTCTCTGCACAATCCACCACCATCCCACACAGCCGGCACGTCCTCACCTGACCAACGTAAGTCACAAAAACCTGTGTACGGAAAATTTCCCTCATTACATACAAAGGGATTTGCCTTCATAAAGACATCTTGAGGGAGAATGATCCCTCCAGCATCCCTGCATATATGCCCTGGGACCATCTCCCTACGTTGACGGAATGTACAATCCCGTACTGCTGGAACACCTCCCTGATGTTTACCTCTCCGACCTTGAAGGATACATTATGAATTCTAATCCATTTATAAATCGTCGAAACGTCGCGGAGACGTACCTCCAAGCCTGTCGATACAACTTTCCTCTGGTCCTGATAGGTGAATTTCACAAAAATCCTCGTAGTGCCATTCAATGATATCCCATACAATTCATCATGGGAGATACCATACGTGTCCCTCAGCACAGCAGGCAGCAACACTTCAGTATTCGTGGGGTATATCGCCCCTTGAAGAACCTTGATGCACACAGTATTGACCCTCCTCCTGTACCCATCGGCCATCTTCGTGAAAATAAAGTTTTGCAGTATTGCCACTAGAGGTCTCTGCCAGCACACCCATACACCTTAAGGCCTGGGCAGCGAATATTATGGCACTCTCACTGCTGGCAACCATTTCCTCCTTACCAGCACCAACCATCTCACACTCACTCCCAAACCCATCTAGGCGAAGCTTAAGCCTCCTATTTTCCTCCTGAAGAAGTAGAACCTCCTTCTTCAACACTTTAACCTGAGATTCCAAAACACTGCAGTGAGTCATGGTGCTCGGTAACACTTCACGCATTAATCCCAGAAAAGGATTCCACGTACAGGATTGGTGGTGTGCGGACGTTTTGGTCAGCCTGGCGGCAGCTCTGGGAAATTATATTTTCTGCAAAGATGGCGGACGGCTACCGGTGGAGAGTTAACACAGTATGTGTTGAGATTTTACAAGGAGCGATCTACTCGACTAATGCAGATGTGATACTACCAGCGATTCTCCATGACACATATGGCGTGACACATGCAGATCTTATGGAATATTGATCAATGGATCGAAGAGGCTTTTTGTGAAATTTGCAAGCACAGAAGCTTATCAACGGGTGGTGGATGCCTACCAGGACAAAAGAATGATGGTGAATCCTGGAGTAGAGGTATGCTTAAGGAATGTATCTGTTGTCTACAAGTGGATAAAGGTACATAATGTTCCTTTTGAGGCGGGACCGGAGGACATCCATGACGTCTTTAAGTTTTTTGGTGTTATCCATGTTTTAAATATTGGCAGATGGGCACAGGGGCTTTATGCAGGTCTTTTGGATTGATCTTATTCAGTTAAAATGATGCTGTGCAAGCCCATACCATCGTATGTTATGATGGATTGTTTTCATACACAGGTTTATGTGTCGTACAAGGGCAGGTGCGTACGTGTAGATGTGTGGGCAGGCAGCCAGGACATCTGGTGGCTGAGTGTGTGAGGAGACGGGAGGATCGACGACGTGGGATTGATGTACCTGCAGGACAGAGTGGAGGAGCGTATGGGCGTGGTACTGGAGGATGGTGCCCAGGAGCGTCTAGCTGAAGGAGGGCAGGGAAGGATGCAGTGGAGTGAGGAAGTGGAGCTGAAAGAACAGGCAGCGATGAAGTGTTTTGAAGAGCAGGTTTTGAAGGATCAGCGGCTGCCTCAGGAGACTGAGGAACAACAGGAGGACATTCATAGTGTGGTAAATGAGGCTGCTATATTGAAGGATTTGAATGAGATCTTGGGAGGTGAGAGTGGATTTGGGGAGTTGGGAAGGTGTGGGTGGTGAGGTGGAGACTTTGCTGTCATCTTTGGACCAGATTGAAAGTAGTGGAGCTACAGCGACAGTGGTACAGGTGGAGGTGGAGGTCCGTAGACAGCAGGAGGATGCAGAGGATTAAATGGAGAAGGTGGAATTGAGAAAGAGAACGGGAAGGAGGCGGAAAATGACATCCTCACTCCTGGGCAGAGACCGGGGAAAAAGGTATGGTTGGAGGTGGTACGTGGTAATGTTGCTGGTATCAGAGGAAATGGTAGTACCAGATTGAATAAGGAAGTGGTAGGTGACAAAAAGTGTGGTACTAAGGTTGGATCAACTGATAAGAATGACAGGAAGCAAGCGAAACAGAAGGGAAAACCTATGCCTTTAATTTCAGGCGTCTAAGTATAAATGTGAATGGCCTCAGGAATGAGGTCAAGCGTAGGTGGGTAGAGGTAACCTTACGTAGGCTTAAGATAGACATAGTTTTTTTCCAGGAGCATAATTTTAGGAAGGGTAATGAGTTGTTTTAGAAGGGGTTTCAGGTCTTTGTGGGGGGGTCTGCTGGCCTAAAAGGGGGTGTGGGGGTGGGGGTGAGGGAGGGTAGTCCTTTTGTTTTGGGGTCATGGGAAGAAGGGTAGAGTGGTTAGGGTGGATGGTAGATGGGGAGTGGTTAATGTTAGTTTTATTGGGGTTTATATGCCGGCAGTTCCTACATTGCGTGTGAAGGATATTTTTGTGAGGGAAGAGTTAATTTATGCTTTAAGGGGTTTACCTCAAGTAGCTATCATCGGGGGAGATTGGAATTGTATTATTAGACTCAAGGATGTGGAACCAAGGGGTTCGGGGCACGTTGTGAGGATCTTGCAGGAGGTTTTGTGTGCATTGGGGGTGGTGGACGTAGTGGGAGGTGGGAATAACCTGGTGGAGTACACGTTTAGTAGGGGTCAGTATGCAGCTCGTTTAGATAGGATATATGTTTCAAAAGTAGTGGTGGTGGAGAAGGTGGAATGTATAGATGTTGGGTTTTCGGACCACAAAGATGTTTTGGCACAATTAGGGTGGGAAGGGGCGGTGCAGGTGTTTCAAAGTTATTGGAAGCTCAATGTGGGGATGTTGAAGAGGCTAGCATGGCAGGTGGATTTTGAGGGAGGTGGAAGGTTTTGTAGGGGTAGGGGTATTGTTGGGGTGGCGAAGTGGTGGAATGAATGTGGAAACTTGCCATTAAGGAATTTTGAAAAGGTGGGTAGGGAAGATGCGCGATATAGATTTGGGTATCAACGGTATTTAGAGGGTTATTGAGGGACGTTGGAGGTGGAGGGGGTTTGGGAGTGGTGAGAGTTTGGAGGGTATTAGGGTGCTTTAAGGGATATCCAGAATGATCGGTTTCAAGCGTTAAGAGTTAGGAGTGGGATGGAGGAAGTGTTGTGGGGTGATAGGGCATCGGCGGTGGTTCTGAGGCAATTTTGTAGAAGGAGAGAAGGTATGACAATAGGGTCGTTGGAAGTTGAGGACAGTTTGGGGGGTATGAGAAGGGTAGGGTTTTAAGTACGACTGAGGCGATGAGTGGGTATGCGGAATTGTGGTATGAGCAAAAATTTATGAGGGAGGAGGGGGATGCTTGTATAGGGGAGGAAGTGTTAGGTAGCATAGAGGAGAGAGTGAGTGGTGAGGAGAGGAGGGAGTTAGGTGGGGAAATTACTGAGGAGGAGGTTTGGGGAAGACTCCAGGGATTGATGGTTTGCCTGGTGAGGTGTATGTAATGTATTGGGATGTGTTGAGAGAGGTCTTGGTAAAGGTTTTTAATGAAATGAGGAGAGGAGGTGCTTGCAGTCAGTTAGAACCAGGGTGGTGGTTTTGGTCCCTAAATGTGAGGGACCTAAGGGGCTCAAGGATTATAGAGTAATTGCTTTGATGTGCACAGATTATAATTTTTGCAAAGATTTTGGCAAATAGGCTTAAGAGGGGTTTGAAGGGTTGGTTGCATGAGGGGCAATTTGGGATCCCAGGAGGAGTATGAGAATGGGACATAGGCGGATTAACTGTTTTATAGAAGATTGTGGGGAAGGAGGTGTGTTAGGTTTGGATTGGGTTATGGCTTATGATAGGGTGCATAGGGGGTGTTATTGAAGATTATGAGGAGACAGGGTTTTGGTGAGGAAATAGTGGGTTGGGTTCGAATTTTATATGCTGAGGCCTTGCTTAAGGTACAAATTAATGGCAGGATTAGTTGGGCAGTAGGTATGGGTAGAGGTATTCATCAGGGGTGTCCTTTATCTCAGATCCTTTTGCGTTATTGCAGGACCCTTTTTCGGTTGGTTGAGAAAGGGGAGCAAGGGAGGGGGAAGGTGGGGGTGCAGGGCTGAAATAATAAGTTAAGTAGATGATACCACGTTGTTGGTAACATTGAGTGAATGTTTACGATGGATCAGTGATTTGGTGGTGAGGTTTGGTAAGGTGACGGGCATGAGTGTTAATAGGAGTAAATCGGTTTTATTAGAGGTAGGAAGTTGGATAGGGGGAGCGTTGGGGGTAAGGGAGGGATGGTCTTGCGTCGAGGAGTTGAAAGTTTGTGGTATAGTATTTTGTGGTAACCTAGTAAGGGCAAGGGAGGTGAATTCTAGGGAGGTGGTAGATAAAGCTTTGGATAGGATGAAGGGTTGGGGGTGAAGGAGGTAACTTTATTACAAAGAGTTGTTGTGTGAATGTATTAGTATACAGTAAGTTATGGTTTAGGGGGCAGTTTTACCTTTGTTGGAGGGGATGTTCGTATGTTGGAAAAGGGAGTTTATAATTTTGTATGGGGAAGGGGTAGGCACTGGTTAAATAAGGAAGTGGTGGAAACTAGAGTTAAATGTGGGGGGTTGGGTTTGGTTCCACTAAGACTGAGGCTGTGCAGTGTTTTTTTGAAGCAGGAATTTCAATTTACTGGGGGACAGGGGGTAGGCACATAGGAGGGGTGATGAGGGAGGCAGGGAAGTGGTGGGGAGGGAGAGAGTTGGTAGGTTGTGAGGGGGTCCTTTGGTTTCTTATGGTGGTTCAGGATTCGGTAAAGGTACGAGCGAGTAAGTTGGATAGGGTGGGTGTAAGGGAGGTGGTAGTGAGGGGAGAGGAAACTTTCCCTTTGTATGACTGGAAGAGTGTTTGGTGGTGGTTTAGGAAGGTTAAGGCTCGACCAAGAGTTAGGGAAGTGGGCTTTAAAGTTTTTGCATAGGATTTTGGTAGCGAAGAGTCAGCTTTTTATGATGGGTATGACAAATAATGGGGAGTGTGGTAAATGTGGGGAGTGGGAGACGGCGTTTCACGTGGTGTATTTTTGTAGGGAATTGGGAAAGGTGCAGGATTGGGTAGGGGGGGTGTTGAGTTTGATTGGTGGGAGGGGTGTGTCTGTGTTGCGTGCTTTAAGTTTAGATATGGGTGATTACCCGGCAAGTGTGCGCAGGGCTTTGACGTACATTGTTTTGGATTATATTTTTGTGTTTTGGAGTATGAGGGGTTTGGAGGTGAGGGTGGTGGTCAAAGCTTTGGCTGCCCTAATTTTTAGAACGAAATGTAGGAATAGGGAGATTTATGGGGGGCGTTGGGAGAGTTTTTTTCCGACAGCGTATAGAGTTTTGACAGTGGAGGGGTTGTTGAGGTTATTTTAGTGTGGGTTCATTGTGTACGGGATGTGTTGGTAGGTAGAGGAGGGTATAGCTGTAGTTCTTAGTTGGGGAGGGAGGGTTTGGTTTCCTTCTGTTTCGGTTGTGTTCCTGTGGACATGCATGTGTGTTGTTTGGTGTTTTGCAAGGAAGCCCAGTACGTTTTTATAAGGTTCTGTTTTAAGCCTTATGTGTTGAGATCTTGGTATGGTGTTTGAGGTAGTATATGCCTTGGTTTGGTTTTCATTACATTACCCTGTACTGATTAAGTGTTATGAGAAGATGTTTGGTTTGTTGTTTTATCAAGTGTGAAAGGATAGAATGTGTGGGAAGTGGAAGTTTTTATGGTTGTGTTAATATTTTGTAGCGATTAGAGTGAATGGTTTGTTGTGAGTTGTTTTGAAGCCTTTATGTTTTGGGATTAATGTACGGCTTTTATGTTGCGTAGTGACTGCTAGTGATCAGTTGATCCATTTTTTTGTGAGAGCCTATAATGTTTTTTGGCTCGGGTTTTGGAGTGTTGTATGTTGACACGTTTTGTTGTTGGTTCAAGACAATTTTTTTGGGTGTAATAACCTTGTGTGGTGACAAAAATTGGACGGGGAATATGGTAACAATATTATTTTGGGTGGTTTTGATGTGTTGTACTTTTTAGTTTTTATTGAGCAGATTTAAAATATGTTTTGTTGTAATTTGACAATGGAAAATGTATTACACTGTCATAAATATATAAGAAAAAAAGAAAAAAAAATACACATTTTGGTATCTGATACTTGATTTTGATGTTTGCTATTGTCTAATGTTAGGATGACAAAATGTATTTTTGGTTATGAGGTGAGGTGTTGATTCACCGGGAATGTTCCCAGCCCGGGTCTTTACCAGATGGCGACCCGGCTCCGGCTCCCTGTCGTGGGAGTATCAGAGACCTATGTCTCCCATGGGAGGGGGTACCCCTCAGCGGCGGGACCAACTGGCTCCAGGCCTAGCCACATTCCCCACCAGCACGAGGCTGGTAGGTCTGCCACCTTCCCCGCCCCAAGGAGGCTGACAGGAAGGGCAGGCTTGCGGTTATGATGTTGTTCTTTAACATTGTTAAAGTAAAGTTAAGTTTTTGAGTGTGTTCATGTTGTTCTATGTAAATTTTGTTTTGGATTTTGTTGTATTCGGTTCAGTGTGTTATAATGTATGTAACGTTTATGTTTAATAAAATAAATAAAAAAAATCCCAGGAACTGGAGTGAAAATGGTAATACTGAGCAACGGGAAGAATTAACATTTGAAGGACTATGGATAAACTTGTCTGTATACCTCTGAACTCTTAAGCCGAAACACCTCCCATACACCTCACCCTCACTCTTATAATCCCACACACACTTTAAGATCTATTCTTAATTATTGAGGTGCCAAAGTATTGGTATCGGCGGGTATCAGTAATTTTTATGGTATGGGTTTCGGATAAAAAACAGCCGATACTATCCCATAATTTTTTATATATTAATATTACATGTGTGTTTAAAAATATTAACATTGATACTCTGCCTCACGATTGTGAGAGTCTCTCTCTCTCACACACACACACACACAGTGACAGGATGTTCCAGAGAGGGAACACAGAAACAAGGGAACACAACTGGAAGCTGAAGACTCAGATGAGTCAAAGGGATGTTAGGAAGCATTTCTTCAGCCACAGAGTAGTCAGGAAGTGGAATAGTCTAGAGAAAGATATAGTGGAGGCAGGAACCATACACAGTTTTAAGACGAGGTATGATAAAGCTCATGGAGCAGGGAGAGCAGAGACCCAGTAGCGGACAGAGAAGAGGCGGGGCCAGGAGCTGAGTCTCGACCCCTGCAACCACAATTAGGTGAGTACACACACACACAATAATAGCAATCAGTGAAGAGGCGGGGTCAGGAGCTATGAATCTACCTCTGCATCCACAAATAGGTGAGTACACATAAAGCTAAGAAAAGTGTTCCGGCACCTAAGTAAGGGATCATTCAGGACTTTGTACAGAGTGTATGTCAGGCCCATACTTGAGTACGCAGCACCAGTCTGGAACCCACACCTAGTCAAGCACGTCAAGAAATTAGAGAAAGTAACAGAGGTTTGCAACAAGACTAGTCCCGGAGTTAAGGCGCATGTCCTACGAGGAGAGGTTAAAGGAAATCGACCTGACGACATTGGATGACAGGAGAGATAGGAAGGACATGCTAACATATAAATACTGAGAGGAATTGACAAGGTGAACAGAGACAGAATGTTCCAGAGATGGGACACAACAACAAGGGGTCATAATTGGAAGTTGAAGACTCAGATGAGTCACAGGGATATTAGGAAGTATTTCTTCAGTCACAGAGTGGTCAGGAAGTGGAATAGTCTGGAGAGTGATGTAGTGGAGCAGGATCCATGCATAGTTTTAAGAAGAGGTATGACAAAGCTCATGAAGTAGGGTGAGAGTGTACGTAGTAGCGACCAGCGAAGAGGAGAGTCCAGGAGCTGTGACTCGACCCATGCAACCATAATTGAGCATACACAAAATCGACAAGTACCTTTGACAACCAGTAACTAACACAAGAGGCCAAGCAATGAGTAATAACATTATCATCTCAGAGATATTAAGTTATTTAATATTTAACCTTCCTGTGTTATTTAAAATCCATTGTGCTATAAACATTCCCTTATATATTAAACATAGTAATTATTATTTTTAAAGTAAAAAACAAATATAGGAAAAGTATTGGTATCAGCCGAAAATTGGGTATCAGTATCGGAATTTTGGTACCATCCCGTCGGTAACTATAATGTATTTAGTGTTTAATATGGGAAGTATTATTTTGCTTAATGGTGGAGTGTTTCATTATGGAGAGACAGCAATCAACAGTTGGTGTACTTAATACTAGTTGTCAAACTAAGAATTCTCAAGTAGCGTATTCAATCAGCATCAACTCTCACTGCACTTCACCAAAATCAACTTGTATTTTGATACTGGTTCGTGAGGTAAAGCCAGATCATTATAGTTTAGAGCAGCTTACAATGTTCGTCTCAGAAGTGGCGAGTCAGGCAGTAATAGTGGGTGTATTCCGCGTCCAGCTCTGGTGGTGAGCGGACGTGCAGGCTCTACCCTAGCGGCGGCATAGTGAGACTTGTTTTTCAAACAAGATGACTGACAACTATGACGACGAGTCAATACTGTATGTATTGAGCTACTGAAGGGAACGATTCTACCGGCGAATGCTGACGTTTTATTGACAGCTATTCTACGTGACATCTAAGGCGTATCTTACGAGGACCTTTATGGAGTGGCCATGAATGGGATACGACGAGTTTTTGTGAAATTTGCAAGCACTGAGGTGTATCGACGTGTGGTGGATGTCTACCAGGACAAGAAGATGGTGGTCAACATGGGAGTAGAGGTTTGTCTACGGGACGTCTCGACAGTATACAAGTGCGTAAAACTTCATAACATACCATTTGAGGAGTGCTCTGAACATATACGTGACGTAATGAAAGAATATGGTGTCATTCATGCTATAAATATAGGAAGATGGGCGCAGGGGCCATACGCTGGTTTGTTGGAAGGGTCATACTCAGTAAAAATGAGTTTGAGGAAACCCATACCGTCTTATGTGCTAATGGAATGTTTTCGCACACAGATTTATGTTCATTACCAGGGGCAAGTGAAAACTTGCAGGTTGTGTGGACAATCTGGACATTATGCAGCCGTTTGTGAGAGACGTAAGGAAGTGGTGAGGAACAATGAAGAGACAGCGAAGAGACCGGCGGATAATGAGCATGGGACGGAAGGAGCTGTTGAGGAACCTGCAAGTGTACAGAATGTTGGCTTGGAAGTCACCCAATGGAGTGAGGAGGTGGACAAAGCGGAAGAGAGGGTTGACAGTGAGTTGACGGGTGGTGAAGACGTGGCTAATGACATGGAACATGAGAGTGTACATGAGAGTGGGGTAAGTGAGGGTATTGATGAAGCAATACTGAGAGACTTGGGTGAGTTTATTGGTGGTGAGGATTTAGATTTGGTGCAGAGCGACATTGGAGACAGGCTGATAGACAGGGTGCACCTGCCTATTGACGAGACAGCGAGTGGGGGGGAAGAGGCAACGGAGGTGAGGGTTGAAGTGGAGATACATCAACAGTGTGAGGAAGAGGGAGTAGAGATGGAAAAGAGTGAATCTCGGAAGAGATCAGGGAAAGAGGCAGAAAATGACATCATAACACCGGGACAGCGCCCGGGGAAAAAGGCTTGGACAGAAGTGGTGAAGGGTAAAGGAGGGGGGTGAGGGAGAGGAGTAGTACTGGAGTGTCAGCAACAGCAATTGGAAAGAAAAAGGGTGGTTTACAGGCTGTAAGGAATGGTAAAGGTGAAGGTACACTGCCGCAAAGTATTAGCATGAATATGAATGGCCTTCGTCAGGAGGTTAAAAGGAAATGGGTCGAGGTTACGCTAAGTAGGCTTCAAGTAGACATTGTGTTTTTTCAGGAACACAATTTTAGGAGTGGGGAGGAGTTGGCTTTAAAGGGTTATAGGTTATTTGTGGGTAGGACGGATTTATTAAAAGGGGGATTGGGTGTGGGTGTGAGGGAGGGGTGTCCTTTTACTTTAGGTTCATGGGAGGTGGGGGGGAGGGGTAGGGTTGTGAGGGTGGATGGTAGGTGGGGTGTAGTGCAAGTTTGTTTCCTGGGGGTTTATTTGCCAGCGGTGCAGAGTTTAAAAGTAAAGGAGGATTTTGTGAGGTCAGAATTGATATACGCATTCCGGGGATTACCTCAAGTAACCGTAATTGGGAGAGACTGGAATAGTGTCATACGTGTAAAGGATGTGGAGCCGAGGGGTTCAACGCCAGTATTAAAAATACTGAGGGAGGTATTTAATGCGGTGGGTGTGGTGGACGTGGTAGGTGGGAATGAATTAGTGGAATATACATATTGTAGGGGTGCACATGCAGCGAGGTTAGATAGAATATATGTTATGAAAGCGGTGGTAGTGGAGAAGGTGGAGTGTGTTGATGTGGGGTTATGTGATCATAAAGGTGTGTTAGCACAACTGGGATGGGAGGGTGCGGTGCAGGTTTGTGGGAGTTATTGGAAGTTAAATGTTAGTTTGCTGAGTAGGTTAGGAGGGGAGATGATTTTTGAGGGTTGGTGGAGTGGGGTGTGGGGAGGGGGTAGGGGTATTATGGGGGTTGCGAAGTGGTGGAATGATAGGGGGACACCAGCCATAAAGGATTTTTTTATGAGACTGGGCAGGGAAGATGCACGATTTAGGTTTGGGTATCAAAGGTATTTGGAGAGTTTGTTGCAGGGTCTAGGGTGAGTGGGGGGGGGCTGTTAGGGGTGAGGAAAGGGAAGGGGTGAGGGCGGCATTGCAGGAGTTACAGAATGAGAGATTTCAGGCGCTGAGGTTGAGAAGTGGTATGGAAGAGGTATTATGGGGAGATAAAGTGTCGGCAGTTGTGCTGAGAAGGTTTAGGAAACGAAGGGAGGTAATGGTGATTGGTGCAATTGAGGTAGATGAGGGTATGGGGGGGGTATGATGTTGGGAGTGTGTTAAAAACCACGGAAGCAATGGGAGGATATGGGGAAGTGTGGTTTGGGAAAAAATATGAGGAAATGGAGGAATTGAAAGGGGGGGAAGAGGGAATTTTGGGACATATTATTGAGAGAGTGACAGAGGAGGAAAGGGAAGAGTTAGAGGGAGTTATAATGGAGGAGGAAGTGTGGGAGGCAGTTAAAGGTCTCAGGATGGGGAAAACGCCTGGGATAGATGGGTTACCTGGGGAGTTATATGTTCAGTATTGGGATGTGTTGAGAGATGTGTTGGTGAAAGTGTTTAATGATATGAAGGGGAAGGGGTAATGGAGGAAATGGTAAGAACGGGGGTGAGGGTATTGGTGCCAAAGAGGGAGGGTGCGAGAAGTTTTCATGATTATAGGGTAATAATGTTGATGATTACAGATTATAAGATTTATGCAAAGATTTTGGCAAACAGGTTGAGGAGGAGAATGGGGATTTGGTTACACGGGGAACAATATGGTATACCGGGTAGGAGTATGAGAAATGGGCACAGAAGGATTAAGGGTTTTATTGAAGAATGTACTGAGGGAGGGTGTTAGGTCTGGATTGGGCTACGCGATGATAGGTTAATAGGAAGGTATTATTTGATGTCATGATGCGCATGGGTTTTGGGGGTGAGGTGGTGGGTTGGGTAAAGCAATTGTATGAGAATGCGGTAATGAGGATGCAGATAAATGGACGGTTAGGGTGGGAAATTAGGATGGAAAAGGGTATACGTCAGGGTTGTCCGTTGTCTCAATTATTATTTGCTATTTTACAGGACCCGTTTTATAGGTTAGTGGAGAAGGGGAAGGGGCACAGGGGAGGGACGCATGTAGGGCAGAGGTCATAGGTTATGTTGATGACACAAATCTGTTAGTTACATCTGTAGAAAGTCTGAGGTGGGTAGGTGAGATAGTGGTGAGGTTTAGTATGTTAACAGGTATGGAAGTGAATAAACGTAAGTCCTTGTTGCTAGAGGTGGAGGGTGGGTGGGGGAACGTTGGGGAGAGAGAGGTTGGTCATGTGTTCGTGTTTTGAAGGTTTGTGGTATAATTTTAGTAATGATTTAGGGAGGGCCAGGGAGGAGAATTGAAGGGGTAGTGGATAGGGCTTTAGACAGGATGAGGGGTTGGGGTTCCAAGGAAATTACTTTATTGCAAAGGGTGGTAGTGATTAATGTACTGATTTATAGTAAACTTTGGTTCAGAGTTGGAGTGTTTCCTCTAGTTGAGGAAGACGTGCATAGACTGGAAAAAGGTGTATTGAGTTTTATATGGGGGAGGGGTAGGCATTGGTTAAGTAGGGAGGTGGTAGAAACGAGAGTGAAGTGGGGAGGTTTGGGTTTGGTTCCTTTGAGAAGGCGCCTGAGAAGTGTTTTTCTGAAGCAAGAGTTTTTGCTGATGGGAGGTAGGGGGTAGGAAAATAGGGTGGTAATGAAGGAAGTGAGGAAATGGTGGAGGGGTAAAAAGCTAGTAGAGTGCGAGAAAGTCATTAGGTTTCTGTTAGTGGTACGTGAACCTGCTAAGGTTAAGTTACGTAGGTTGGATAGGATTAGTAGTAATGAGGTGGTGTTGCAGGGGAAGGCATTGTTTCCCTTATATGGGTGGAAAAGTATTTGGGGTTGGTTGAACAAAGTTAAGGTGGCTCCGAGAGTTAGGGAATTGGGTTATAGGTTTTTGCACGGCATATTGGCTACGAGGGGGCAACTGTTTATTATGGGGTTTGCAAGAGATGGGGTTTGTCCGAAGTGTGGGGAATATGAGACGGCATTTCATGCGGTGTATTTTTGTAAAAGCTTGGAGTTAGTAACATTATGGTTGCACAGAGTATTGGGATGGATAGGGGGGGGAAGTATCGGTGTTACGTGCTCTGAGTTTTGAGCTGAGTGAATTCCCGGAAGGCGTACGTAGGGCTATAACATACATTATGTTAGACTATTTGTATAATATATGGTGCATGAGAGAGGTGGAAGGGGTAGTGATGGTCAAGGTTCTAGCTGCGGTATTTGTTAAAACGAAAAAATAGGAATGAAGTAATTTACGGTAGAAGTTGGAGACAGAGTTTTCCGGAGGTATACAGAGATATGACAGTGGGTGGGTTACGTAGGTTGGGGAGGGATGGGTTGGGGGGAGTGTTAGTTGTCGAGGAAAGTTAGGGAGGGACGTCTTAGTGGGGTAGAGGTTGTGTGGGGGGTAGTGATAGTGATTGGGTTCTGAGTGTGGGTTTTAAGGGGTATGGGGGCATAGGTTACCTGAGGTTGTGGCAGTGTTTCCTTTGTTTTGATGGTGGTTATTGATGTGTAACAGATTTTGTCTAACTTATGTTATTTTTGTAATCTTTGGTTTGTTGGTTTGAGTATAAATTATGAATATAGGTCAAGTTAGGATTGAGTTTTTCAACATCATAGTTGAGTGACGATGTAAGTTGTATGATTTAGTGAAACAAGGTTTTTGTCATGACGACAATGCATTGGTAGGGATAATGTAATGGTAAATAGCAACAGTTTGGGTTTCCTTCTGTTTGTTTATAGGAGAGACCATTATAAGTGGCATGGTTGTTCATGTGTATGTAAAATGCCAAATTAGGTTTAGTTTATGCAAAGATTTAACCTCTTTTAGGAGTTTATGGTGTGAGAATGGTGCTATAGAACCATTGATAGCGTAGTTTATGGTGTGAGAATGGTACTATAGAACCATTGATAGCGTAGTTTATGGTGTGAGAATGGTGCTATAGAACCATTGATAGCGTAGTTTATGGTGTGAGAATGGTACTATAGAACCATTGATAGCATAATTTATGGTGTGAGAATGGTGCTATAGAACCATTGATAGCGTAGTTTATGGTGTGAGAATGGTACTATAGAACCATTGATAGCGTAGTTTATGGTGTGAGAATGGTACTATAGAACCATTGATAGCGTAGTTTATGGTGTGAGAATGGTGCTATAGAACCATTGATAGCGAAGTTTTTTGTGTATAATGACTTGTGTGGGTAACAACAATATGTAGTTAAAATTTTGATATGTAGGAATTATTCCTTAATACCTGTTATAAAATGTTGCTGTTCTTACATAATATGTAAGGTGGATCACATAAGTATGTTTTGTAAAAAAAGGTTAGTGGCCAAGGAGTTATGATGGCCTGAATAGTATATTCAGATGGTCAGTAAAATAAAGTGGGGGTTTGAACTTTAATTTTATAGGTTAGAACATCCTATGTTTTGGGAAGTTCAGTTATATATGTTATAATAGTGTTGTTGGAGTTTATAATGTACTTTTGTATAACCTTAGGTGATGTATGTTGTGATGATGGTCTGTGTTAAACGTGATTTAGGTTATGGTCTAAATATATTTAAGCGTGTTGCGCTTATTTTTGAGAAGAATTTATGGTTAATTTTTTATGGGTCACATGTGAATGTGACTTAATAATATAAATACCATGTAAGGTGTATCACATATGTATGTTTCATAAAGGGGAATAATGTAGAAGGATTGTTTTGACTGAGTATTGTTTCAGGTGGGCAAGAAAGTAAAGTGGGGTTTTGTTTTTATTTTATAGTATGGGAAAGCCTTTGTATGGCAGTTTAATGTCATATATGTGCATAATAGTATTTGTTGGATTTTGTAATATACACTTTT
The DNA here is from genome assembly GCA_009830355.1 of Cherax destructor. Classification (NCBI taxonomy): domain Eukaryota; kingdom Metazoa; phylum Arthropoda; class Malacostraca; order Decapoda; family Parastacidae; genus Cherax; species Cherax destructor. The sequence goes on from WNWK01007849.1 coordinate 74,054, forward strand.
GGTGATGTAAGTTAATGTTGATGGTTTTGTGTGAACCATGAATAGTTATTGTCAAAATATGTTAAAGCATTTGTGCTTACCTTTGTAAGGAGTTACTTACGTAATTTGTTTAGTCACATGTGTATGTGATAATTTGTGATGTATATTGTTAAGACTGTAATGTTTGGGTTTTTATAATAAAATATAAAAAAAAAATAGTGGGTGTAGTTATGTACACCAGCGATGTCGACCAAAACAGCTTTGTCTCATGTGGGGAATGATATGAAGAGTCATTATATGCTATTTGTAATGCTGGTTAGTGGAGAGTCGTGTTATAAAGGAGTAGACTATATAAGCACTTCCCTGTCTGTTTACCAGGAGCTCCTCCACACACGTTCATTGCTACCTCACTTGATTTGACAAAAATAATTTAAATCAATTTGCATGGGACTGACGTTGATACGAGGAGATAGGTAATTCATTTATTGCTCATTGATTTCCATATCATTAACTTCAAGGCTTTAACAGAGTACGTATATTTTAATATATTTTCGTTATTATGACGCCAACAGTCCCACTGTGATTGGCTCGACTCTGGAGCAGCGTCTGACGTCATGGATTTATGATCCAGTCACATGTTTAGTGATATTGAAATGATTTTACTCAAAATAAAGGTAATTTTTATAGCTCCATTATTCATGATCAAATGTATATAATGAAATGTGAAAGCAATGGGGCTGTCCTATCTAATTATTCCTATTATGAATATTACCAAATGAAAATAGCTCTGACAACCTTACAACTAAGAGAAATATTATTTAATAACAAAGAACTGGGAAATGTGTTTTCCACAGTGGGGTCAAAATTAAAAATATTGATGATGAGTAATATTCTTTTTGTTAAGAATAACCCAAAGACGGTCGTGATCTAAGGAAGTGGAGCAACCTCACCTCTACCAGAGATTTGCCAGCAGTCACAGTTAGATCTGCCAGTCGCCTCAGTAAGGAGCAGAGAAAGACTTAATCGGTAGGAGAGTCGTGTCATGGTAGGAGAGTCGTGTCATGGTAGGAGAGTCGTGTCATGGTAGGAGAGTCGTGTCATGGTAGGAGAGTCGTGTCATGGTAGGAGAGTCGTGTCATGGTAGGAGAGTCGTGTCATGGTAGGAGAGTCGTGTCATGGTAGGGAAAAAGAGGTGATGGTAGTTGTGGACCCACGTGAACCTCAGAGGCTGAGTGACAAAGTAACTTAGGTTCTAATGAGGGTCCCGGTGTATGGGTGATCTGGTGACGGCGTGAGGGGGATGGGGGTTCAGTGTCAGGTTGTTGTTTTAATAATCGTCAGGAGACACTTGAGCTGTCTCCGGACACAGGTCTTAATCATTAAAATGACCCGATGTCTCTCCGGTGTCGGGTGGGGGTGAGGTTGGCTAGTGGTAGAGCGAGGGGTGAGGTTGACTAGTGGTAGAGCGGGGAGTGAGGTTGACTAGTGGTAGAGCGGGGGGTGAGGTTGACTAGTGGTAAAGCAAGGGATGAGGCTCACTAGTAATAGAACGGGTGAGGTTGACTATCGGTAGAGCGGGGTGAGGTTCACTAGTGGCAGAGCAGGGGGTGAGGTTGACTAGTGGAAGAGCGGGGGGTGATGTTGACTAGTGGCAGAGCGGGGGTGAGGTTGACTAGTGACAGAGCGGGGAGTGAGGTTGACTAGTGGCAGAGCAGAAGGGTGAGGTTGACTAGTGGTAGAGAGGTGGGTGAGGTTGACTAGTGGCAGAGCGGGGAGTGAGGTTGACTAGTGGCAGAGCGGGGTGTGAGGTTGACTAATGGCAGAGCGGGGGTGAGGTTGAATAGTGGTAGAGCGGGGTGATGTTGACTAGTGGTAGAGCGGGAGTGAGATTGACTAGTGGTAGAACGGAGAGTGAGGTTGACTAGTGGCAGAGTGGGGGTAGGTTGACTAGTGGTAGAGCGGGGAGTGAGGTTAACTAGTGGCGTAGATGACTGGAGAGGAGTGAGGTTGACTAGTGGCAGAGCGGGGTGAGGTTGACTAGTGGTAGAGCGGGGTGATGTTGACTAGTGGTAGAGCGGGGAGTGAGATTGACTAGTGGTAGAACGGGAGGAGTGAGGTTGACTAGTGGCAGATCGGGGGCTGAGGTTGACTAGTGGTAGTGCGGGAGAGTTGACTAGTGGTAGAGTGGGGGTGAGGTTGACTAGTGGCAGAGCGGAGTGAGGTTGAGTAGTGGCAGAGCGGGGAGTGAGGTTGACTAGTGGCAGAGCGGGAGGGTGAGGTTGACTAGTGGCAGAGCGGGGGTGAGGTTGACTAGTGGCAGAGTGGGGGTGAGATTGACTAGTGGCAGAGCGGGGTGAGATTGACTAGTGGCAGAGCAGGGGTGAGGTTGACTAGTGGTGGAGCAGGGTGAGGTTGATTAGTGGCAGAGCGGGGGTGAGATTGACTAGTGGTGGAGCAGGGGTGAGGTTGACTAGTGGCAGAGCGGGGAGTGAGGTTGACTAATGGCAGAGCGGGGTGAGGTTGAATAGGGTAGAGCGCGGGGTGATGTTGACTAGTGGTAGAGCGGGGAGTGAGATTGACTAGTGGTAGAATGGGAGAGTGAGGTTGACTAGTGGCAGAGCGTTGGGTGAGGTTGACTAGTGGTAGAGTGAGGGTGAGGTTAACTAGTGGCAGAGCGGGAGTGAGGTTGACTATTGGCAGAGCGGGAGTGAGGTTGACTATTGGCAGAGCGGGGAGTGAGGTTGACTAGTGGCAGAGTGGGGGTGAGGTTGACTAGTTGTAGAGTGGGGAGTGAGATTGACTAGTAGTAGAACGGGAGGAGTGAGGTTGACTAGTGGCTGATCGGGGGTGAGTTGACTAGTGGTAGTGCGGGTGGGGGAGGTTGACTAGTGGCAGAGCGGAGGAGTGAGGTTGACTAGTGGCAGAGCGGGGAGTGAGGTTGACTAGTGGCAGAGCGGGGAGTGAGGTTGACTAGTGGTAGAGCGGGGGTGAGGTTGACAGTGGCAGAGCAGGGGGTGAGGTTGACTAGTAGTGGAGCAGGGGTGAGATTGACTAGTGGCAGAGCGGGGTGAGATTGACTAGTGGTAGAGCGGGGTGAGGTTGACTAGTGGTGAAGCAGGGGTGAGATTGACTAGTGGCAGAGCGGGTGAGGTTGCCTAGTGGCAGAGCGGAGGGTGAGGTTGACTAGTGGCAGAGCGGGGGTGGGGTTGACTAGTGGTTTAGCAGGGGGTGAGGTTGACTAGTGGTGGAGCGGGGTGAGGTTGACTAGTAGTGGAGCAGGGGTGAGGTTGACTAGTGGCAGAGCAGGGGTGAGATTGACTAGTGGTGCAGCGGTGGTGAGGTTGACTAATGGCAGAGGGGGTGAGTTTGACTAGTGGCAGAGCAGGGGTGAGGTTGACTAGTGGCGGGGGTGAGGTTGACTAGTGGCAGAGCGTGGGGTGAGATTGACTAGTGGCAGAGCAGGGGTGAGGTTGACTAGTGGTGGAACAGGGGAGGTTGACTAGTGGCAGAGCGGGGGTGAGGTTGACTAGTGGCAGAGCAGGGGTGAGATTGACTAGTGGTGGAGTAGGGGTGAGGTTGACTAGTGGTGGAGCAGGGTGAGATTGACTAGTGGTGGAGCAGGGGTGAGATTGACTAGTGGTGGAGCAGGGGTGAGATTGACTAGTGGTGGAACAGGGTGAGGTTGACTAGTGGCAAAGCGGGGGTGAGGTTGACTAGTGGCAGAGCGGGGGTGAGGTTGACTAGTGGCAGAGCGGGGTGAGATTGACTAGTGGTGGAGCGGGTGAGGTTGACTAGTGGCAGAGAGGGGGTGAGGTTGACTATTGGCAGAGCGGGGTGAGATTGACTAGTGGTGGAGCGGGTGAGGTTGGCTAGTGGTGGGCAGGGGGTGAGATTGACTAGTGGCAGAGCGGGGTGAGATTGACTAGTGGCAGAGCGGGGGTGAGGTTGACTAGTGGCAGAGCGGGGGGTGAGATTGACTAGTGGTGGAGCAGGGGGTGAGGTTGACTAGTGGTGGAGCAGGGGGTGAGATTGACTAGTGGTGGAGCAGGGGGTGAGGTTGACTAGTGGCAGAGTGGGGGGCTGCAACGAGGGTGTTCAGTTAAGAGATTCCCTGCGTCTGTTTATTGGCTTATTTATGTAGCTCTGACCACACAGCTGTTTGTAATCACCTTGCTACAAAATGACGCGATATCTATTAAAAATAGACATCTCCAGTGAACACTTGAAAGGAATGCCCTTCTAGCATCCAGCCTGTTACTGGTCTTTTGCAACAAAGTCAGTATCCTGGTCCAGTTATCCGACATATTCAATAGTCATAGGATTACAACTGATAGGGTACTAACCAAAGAATAAAATTTAATATATTTATTAACAAAGTTAGAATATCTAGGTTATCAAAGTAAAAATTTAAATATAATCAGGATATTAATTAGTATGTTAATTAGGAGGTTAGTTCCTACACTTCTCTCATAAACAATATTATTGTGCTGAAGGCACATATATCTTAATGGCTCTTATGTACCACCTGGTACAATGTCAGCAATTTAAAATAATACTACGATATACAAATATGTGTAGATGTGTGTATGTGTGTGCTCCAGGTAACTCGTTAAGACTCGACTCAACCAGTGACCGACTGAACGTCTTCTCATAAGCTAGCTTCTCTAACAAACTGACAATCAGAACAGCTTGATTGAACAGTAAAATGACCAATTCCACGAACAGCAATATATTAAGCAACAGCAACACAGCGTCAGGAACAAGGAGATAGAATAACGACCCTAACTTGGGACCATCAGCAGATTCTCCATAAGTCACAAAACTCCCTTAATACTAAATCTACGTTCAGCATAACCAAAATACCCGACTGCGAAGATGCACAGATGCCTCAACGAATTAGGTCAGAAGCTATAGCCAGAGATCTGAATTATCTCAAGTGTCAATGAACACACAACCCAGTAAAACGTCGAAATCACTAAGTCTAGGCTATTCTCTGTGAACAAAGTTACACAGAGTCAGAGAAGTATGTTTCGTCTCACCACCGATCACATACTCTACCAAACAGTCTAAATGACGAGGAAACAAGCAGAGACAAGAGCGAGGTGTTGTCTCAACGAGAGTCAGCAGAGTAGAGAGAACGATGAAGGGAAGCAGTCGCCTCCCACAGGTGTGATCACGCCACTCTGTCACGTGACTCGCATGGCTGCTGCCCAGCAACTCCAGAAGCCGGCAGTTTAACAATCGAAGCGCTTGTTAGTGAGGCAGTTTGCCAACTCAAGGCTACTCAATACTCTCGAACAATGAGCACAATAGTATAAATTGTTACATCCTGCCTAATAGATAGCTAAGTCAAATAATAATATAAAGTAGGATATTGACGATTTAGCTATTATCGAAAATATCAGCAATATAAAATTATAAGAAATAGATATATATACATAATTACAATATACAAATTGTGGCCCATTCTGGGGTCGAAATACACCTACTTGTGGATCAGATTCGCTGCCCAGCCACTGTGGTGAGCGGTGTGCTGGCTGGTTTCCCTGGTGGCCAGTGTTGACAACTTTATTTCTCCAGTATGGCGGAGACGTACAGAAGGAGAGTGCATACTGTGTGCATAGAGGTGCTTGTTGGCGCTATTTATCCGTCAAATACTGAAGTTCTCTTGCCAGCCATTCTCAGAGACACTTATGGAATTCCCACGGCGAAGACATTTAGCATAGGATTTCATTAAATGGGCTACCAGTGTTTGTGAAGTTCTTGACAAGAAAGTGGTGCTGAGAGGGTCGTTGATGTCTACCAGCAGAGAAGCGCATGGTCGTTTCAGAAGGTTTTGGAGGTGAACCAAAAGGATCAGGCAACTTTCATGTGGATACGTATTCGAATATCCCATAATCTCACCTCCAAACCTTCTGAAACATTTCATCACTCTAAATGTTCAACGACCTCTCATGGAGCACCACCCGGTAAGAAGCACTCGATGGCGAGCTTCCCATTGTGAGTCCAAAAATGCTGCCGTGTGTCTCGGAAATGGCTGGGCAGAAAGACTCGGTATTTGACGGATAGATAGCATGACTGCCTCTATGCACACAGTGACTCTCCTTCTGGCGCCATCATGGCACTGGCCACCAGAAATGCCAGCACACCCGCTCACCACGGCTGGACTTAACAGGTACGATCACAAGTAGTGTATTTCGACGAATATTATATTGTAATTATAATATATATATCTATTTCTTACTAATTTGTTATATTGCTGATATTTTTCGACAATAAGTAAATCGTGTATCTACTATATTATTATTTAACAACTATCTGTAAACGAAATGTAATTGCGTGCTCATTGTTCGAGAGTGGTAACTGCTGAGGTGGCAAACTGCCTAAGCTTCGATGACCAAACTACCCGACCCTCTCAAAGCAGGCAGCCATCTGAGAGAGATCCGTGTCAGCAGTGAACTCTCTCCTGCTCTGCTACTCACATTGGGCCGCTCTGTCTCTGCTAACCTCGTCATTTGACTGTTTGCAGAAGTGTCTGTGATCACAGTGGTGGCACTTCTGAACTCTGTGTACGAAAACCTTCAGTGTTTCGGCGATTGTGTGTTATCGTTTGCAGATAATTCCGTCTCTGGCTTAACTCTGACTAATTCGTGCATCTGTCTTCCTGTCCGAGTATTTGTATGCTGTTTCCAGCAATTTAGCTGTGGGGGGATTGTGACATGAAGTCCTGCTGTTTCCCAGTCGTCTTCTTGTTCCTGACGCTGTTTGTTATATATATTGCTGTTCGTGAGTGACTCATTTACTGTTGTCAAGCTGATGTCGGAACTGTTGAAGCAGCTTATGAAGGCGTTCAGTCAGTCACTAGTCGAAATCTTAACTGGTACCTGGAAACACACACACCCATCCTACACATATTTATCGCCAGTATTATTGCAAATTGCTGACATTGTATAGGTAATTTTATAAAAACAGCAAATTTATGTGCCCTTCAGCGCAACTAATGTGTTCCTGAAGAAGTAGTAGGGACTATTTCTAATTAACAGCACATTAATATCTGATTATATTTAAATTTTAACTGATACAACACAAGTGACTAACTTTGACAATAAGCCTGTTAATTTTATTCTTTGGTTGTACTATCAGTTGTAATCCTATGACAATGTGTCTGAATAACAGACCAGATGACTTTTACTGGGCCAGCCAGAGAAAGCAGGCTGGATAACAGAAGAGCATTCCTTCAGATGTTCACTGAGGTGCAATAGATATGTCATTGCTAACAAGGTGACCCTGGGCAGCAACAATGTTGAGGCTATAAACAAGCCAATAAACAGACGCAGGGGGCTCTCTTTAACTGACCACACCTCGTTTGCCCCCACCACCCTAACTCTACTAGTCAACAAGTCACCCCCGCTCTGCCACTGAGTCAGCACTCACCGCTCTGCTAGTCAGTCTCGCCCCACTCTGCCACTAGTCAATCTCACCTGTACCACTGGCCAACGCTCTGCTAGTCAGTGCCTCACCCCCGGCTCTGCTGTCCCTCTCTCCTCACTAGTGCTCACCCTCCCTGATCAATCTGCCCCCGCTCTGTACTGGTCAGCCTCACCCCCCGCTCTGCCACTGGTCAGCCTCACCCCAGCTTTGCCACTAGTCAGCCTCACCCCTGTTCCACACCACTAGGCCCAATCTCACCCCCTGCTCCACTAGTCAATCTACCTGCTCCACCACTAGTCAATCTCACCCCTGCTCCACCACTAGTCAACCTCACCCCCTGCTCCACCACTAGTCAATCTCACCCCCTGCTCTGCCACACTCAGTCAGCCTCACCCCCGCTCTGCCACTAGTCAACCTCCCCTGTTCCACCACTAGTCAACCCTCTCTTTACTGTCTGCCACTAGTCAATCTCACCACGCTCTGCCACTGACAACCTCACCCCCCGCCACTAGTCGCCTCACCCCCTGCTCTGCCACTAGTCGCTCACCCCACTGCCATTGATCAACTCCACCACCAGCTGCCGCCCACTGACCAGTCTCACACCCTGCCCTGCCATAGTCAACCTCACCCTGCTCACTGTAGTCAACCTCACCCCCGCTCCACCACTAGTCAACCTCACCCCCTGCTAAACCACTAGTCAACCCCACCCCCGCTCTGCCACTATGAGTCAGCCTCACCCCCCGCTCTGCCACTAGGCAACCTCACCCACTCTGCCACTGAGTCAATCTCACCCCCTGCTTCACATGATCAACCTCACCCCCGCTCTGCCACTAGTCAATCTCACCCCCGGCTCTGCCTCAGTGTGCTCACTGCTAGTCATCTCCCCTGCTCTGCCACTAGTCAACCTCACCCCCGCTCTACCCATAGTCAACCTCACTCCCCGCTCTGCCACTAGTCAACTCACTCCCCAGCTCTGCCACTAGTCAACCTCACTCCTCCGGCCTCTGCCACTAGTCAACCTCCCCCACCCCACTTTTCCACCACTAGTCAACCTCACCCCCGATCAGCCACTGAGTCAACCTCACTCCTCCCGTTCTACTACTAGTCACTCCTCCTACAACTAGTCAACCTCACCCCCCACTCTGCTACTAGTCAACCTCACTCCCCGCTCTGCAATAGTCAGCCTCACTCCCAGCTCTGCCAATAGTCAACCTCACTCCCAGCGCTCTGCCACTAGTTAACCTCACCCCCACTCTACCACTGAGTCAACCTCACCCAACGCTCTGCCACTGAGTCAACCTCCACTCTCACATTCTACCCACTAGTCAATCTCCTCCCCACTCACCACTAGTCAACATCACCCCCACGCTCTACCCCTATTCAGCCTCACCCCCGCTCTGCCATTAAGTCAGCACCTCCCCGCTCTGCCACACTGATCAACCTCACTTGCAACCACCACTGGTCAATCTCACCCCCGCTCTGCCGCTGTCAACCTCACCCCATGCTCCACCACTAGTCAACCTCACCCCTGCTCTGCTGATCAATCTCACCCCCGCTCTGCCACTGATCAATCTCACCACTCTGCCACTAGTCAACCCTCACCCCCGCTCTGCCACCATTCTTCTCACCTCCCGCTCTGCCACTAGTCCAACTTCCACTCCCCGCTCCTGCCACTGCCTCGCCTCACTCCCCGCTCTGCCACTAGTCAACCTCACCCCCACTCTACCACTAGTCAACCTCCCCACTACCACTAGTCAGCCTCAGCCCCGATCTGCCACTAATCCCAACCTCACTCCTCCGTTCTACCACTGATCAATCTCACTCCTTCCCGCTCTACCACTAGTGACATCACCCCCGCTCTGCCACTAAGTCGCCTCACCCCCGCTCTGCCACTGGTCAACCTCACTCCCCGCTCTGCTACTAGTCCCAGCCTGCTCCCCCGCTCTGCCACTAGTTAACCTCCTCCCCGCTCTACCACTAGTCAACCCCTGCCCCCACTCTGCCACTAGTCAACCTCACTCTCCGTTCTACCGCAGTCAATCTCACTCCCCGCTCTACCACTAGTCTTGTCCCTTGCCCCGCTCTACCACTATTCAACCTCACCCCCGCTCTGCCATTGGTCAACCTCCACCCTCGCTCTGCCACCAGATCAACCTCACTCCCCGCTCTGCCACTAGTCAACCTCACCCACCTCTCTGCCACTGAGTCAACCCTCACCCTTCTGCTCTGCCACTAGTCAACCCTCACTCCCAGCTCTGTCACTAGTCAACCTCACCCCACTCTGCCATAGTCAACACCCACCCCGCTCTTCCACTAGTCAACCTCACCCCCTGCTCTGCCGCCAGACCTCGCCCCCGCTCTACCGATAGTCAACCTCACCCCCGTTCTCAGCCCTAGTGAGCCTCATCCCTTGCTTTGCCACTAGTCAACCTCACCCCCGCTCTACCACTAGTCAACTCACTCCCCGCTCTACCACTAGTCAACCTCACCTCATACCATAGCCAACCTCACCTACCACCCGACGCCGGAGACATCGGGTCATTTTGATTAAGACCTGTGTCGGAGACAGCTCAAATGTCTCCTGACGATTATTAAACAACAACTGACACTGAACCCCATCCCCCCTCACGCCGTCGCAGATCACCCATACACGGGACCCTCATTAGAGACTTCAGTTACTGTCACTCAGCCTCCTGCCAGGGTTCAGCATTAAAATTCCCCCAACTTCCATCACCTCTTTCCCTGCATGACACGACTCTCTACTGTAGCCACGACTCCCTGCTGTGACACGACTCTCCCACCATGACACGACTCTCCTACCATGGCGACTCTGTATTTGACTCTGCAGCGACTCTCCTACCATGACACGACTCTCACAAATTAAGTCTTTCTCTGCTCCTGCTGAAGGCGACTGGCAGATCTAACTGTGACCTTTAAATCTCTGGTAGAAGGTGAGTTGCTCACTTCATGGATCACGACCGTCTTTGGGTTATTCTTAACAAAAGAATATTACTCATCATCAATATTTTTAATTTGGCCACTGTGGAAAACACATTCCCAGTTCTTTGTTATTAAATAATATTTCTCTTAGTTGTAGGTTGTCAGAGCTATTTTCATTTGGTAATATTATATGGAATAATTGAATTAGGACTTGGCCCATTGCTTGTTCATTATATACATTTGATGTGAATAATGGAGCTATAAAAGTACAACTATTTTGGTAAATCATTTCAATATCACTAACATGTGACGGATCTTAAGTCCATGACGTCAGACGCTGCTCAAGTCGGAGCCAATCACAGTGGGATATTGAAAACGTCATATGTAATATATTAAAATATACGTACTCTGTTAAAGCTAGCAGAAGTTAATGATATGGGAAATCAATGAGCAATAAATGAATTACCTATCTCCTCGTATCAACATCAGTCCCATGCAAATTGATTTAAATTATTTTGTCAAATCAAGTGAGGGTAACAATGAACGTGTGTGGAGGAGCTCCTGGTAAACAGACAGGGAAGTGTATATAGTCTACTCTTTATAGCGACTCTCCACTAACCAACGTACAAATAGCATATAATGACTCTTCACATATCATTCCCCACATGAGACGAAGCTGTTTTGGTCGACATCGCTGGTGTACATAACTACACTTACTATTTTTTTTTATATTTTTATTATAAAAGCCCAAACGTACAGTCTTAATAATGTATCCTAATTATCATACGTAATGACTAAACAAATGCGTAAGTAACTCCTTACAAAGGTAAGCACAATGCTTTAACATATTTTGACAATAACTATTCATGGTTCACACAAAACCATCAACATTAACTTACATCACCAAAGTGTATATTACAAATCAACAAATACTATTATGCACATATGACATTAAACTGCCATACAAACTTTCCCATACTATAAATAAAACAAAACCCACTTGCTGCTTGCCCACCTGAAACATGCTCAGTCAAAACAATCCTTCACCATTCTTCCCCTTTATGAAACATACATATGTGATACCCCCTTTTTTTTTTTTAAAAAAAAAATTAAAAAAAAAAAAAAAAAACCCCAAACCCCAAAAAAATTTTTAAAAAAATTTTAAAAAACCTTTCCCCCAAAAACCCCCCAAAAAATTTTTTGGGGTTTTTTTTAACCCAAAAAAATTTCCAAAATTTTTAAAAAAAAAAGGGGGCCCCCAAAAAAATTTTTTTTCCCCTTTTTTAAAAAATTTTTGGGGCCCCCCTTTTTTTCCCCCCCAAAAATCCTTTTTTCCCCCTTTTTTTTAAAAAATTTTTTTAAAAAAATTTTTTAAAAAAAAAAAATTTAAATAAAAATTTTTTCCAAAAAAATTTTTAAAAAAAAAATTTTTTTTTAAAAATTTTTTTAAAACCAAAAAAAAAAGGTTTAAAAAAAAAAAAATTTTTTTTTTTAAAAAAAACCCCCCCCAAAAAATTTCCCCCCTTAAAAAACCAAAATTTTTTTTTTTTTAAAACCCCCCAAAAAACCTTTTTTCCCCCAAAAAAGGGGAAAAATTTAAAAAAAAAACTAATTTTTTAAAAAAAAAAATTTAAAAAAAAAAAACCTTTTAAAAACCCCCCAAAAAAAAAAACCCCCCCCCCCCCCCCCAAAAAAAAAAAACCCAAAAACCCCCCTTTTTTTCCCCCCCCCCCCCCCCCCCCCAAAAAAACCCCCCCCCCCCCCCCCCCCCCAAACCCCCCCTTTTTTTCCCAAAACCCCCAAAAAACCCCTTTTTTTTAAAATTCCCCCCCCTTTTTTTTTTTTAAAAAAAAAACCTTTCCCCCCCCCCCCCCCCCAAAACCCCAAAAAAAAAAAAAAATTTAAAAACCCCTTGCCCCAAAAAACCCCCAAAAAAAAAAAGGAAAAACCCCCCCCCCCCCCAAAACCCCAAAATTTTTTTTAAAATTTCCCCCCCCCAAAAAACCCCAAAAAAACCCCCCCAATTTCCCCCCCCAAAAAAACCCCCCCCCCAAACCCCCCAAAAAAAAACCCCCCCCCCAAAAACCCCTTTAAAAACCTTTCTCCCCCCTTAAAAATTTTTCCCCCCCCAAATTTTTTTTTAAAAAAAAAAAAACCCCCCCAAAAACCCCCCCCCCCCCCTTTTAAAAAAAATTTTAAAAAAAAAAAATTTTTTTTAAAAAAAAGCCCTTTTTGGGTTTTCCCCCCAAACCCCCAACCCCTTTTTCCCCCCCCCCTTTTCCCCCCCCTTTTAAAAAATTTTTAAAAAAAAAAAAACCCAAAAAACCCCCCCCCCCTTTTTCCCCCCTTCCCCCCCCCCCCCCCCCAAAAAAAAAAATTTTTTTCCCCCCCCGGGTTTTTTCTTTTGGGGGGAAATTTCCCCCCCAAATTTTAAAAAAAAAAAAATTTTTCCCCCCCCCCAAAAAAATTTTTTTAAAAAAACCCCCCCCCCCCGGAAAACCCCTTTAAAAAAATTTTTTTTTCCCCCCCCCCTTTTTCCCCCCCCAAAAATTTTTCCCCCTTTTAAAAAACCCAAACCCCCCCCCCTTTCCCCCAAAAACCCCCCCCCCCCTTAGGGCCCCCGGGGAAAAACCCCCCCTTTTTTTTCCCCCCCCCTTAACCAACCCCCCCCTTTTTAAAAAAAAAACCTTTTTTAAAAACTTTCCCCAAAAAGGGCCCCCCCCCCCCCCCGTTTCCCCCCCCCCTTTTTTTTTAACCCCTTTTAAAAAAAAAAAAAAAAAAAAACTCCCCTCTGAACCAAAGTTTACTATAAATCAGTACATTAATCACTACCACCCTTTTAATAAAATAATTTTTTTGGAACCCCAACCCCCGCATCCTGCCTAAAACCCTATCCACTACCCCCTTCGAATTCTCCTCCCTGGCCCCCCCTAAATCATTACTAAAAAATTTTACCCAAAATTTCAAAACACGAACACATGACCAACCCTCTCTCCCCAACGTTCCCCCCACCCCCCCCTCCCTCTAGCAACAAAGGGCTTAGTTTATTCACTTCCATACCTTTTAAATTACTAAACCTCACCACTATCTCACCTACCCACCTCAGACTTTCTACAGATGTAACTAACAGGTTTTTGTCATCAACATAACCTATGACCTCTGCCCCCACCGCGTCCCCTTTTCCCCGTGCCCCCTTTTCCCCCTTTTCTACCCAACCTATAAAACGGGGCCCGAAAAAAGCAAATAATTTGGGGAAAAACGGAAAACCCGACGTATACCCTTTTCCTCTAACCCCCCTAAGTTTTAAACTGCATCCTCATTACCCCATTCTCATTTGCTTTACCCAACCCCCCCTCACCCCCAAAACCCCTGCCTATGGCATCAAATAATACCTTCCTATTAACCCCATCATACGCCGTAGCCCAATCCAGACCTAACACCCCCCCCTCCCGTACATTCCTCAATAAAACCCTTAATCCTTCTGTTATGTCTCATACTCCTACCCCCGGGATACCAATTTTCCCCCATGTAACCAGATCCCCCTTCTCCTCCTCCCAAACCCGTTTTCCAAAAATTTTTCATAAATCTTATAATCTGTACTCATCAACATTATTACTCTATAATCATGAAAACTTCCACCCCCCAAAACCCCCCCCCCTTTACCAATCCCCTTCCCCCCTTTATATCATTAAACACTTTCACCAACACATCTTTCAAACATCCCAAAACTGAACATTAACTCCCCCGGTAACCCATCTATCCCCGGGGTTTTCCCCATCCTGAGGCCTTTAACTGCCTCCCCCACTTCCTCCCCCGTTATAACTCCCCTGTCTTCCCTTTCCTCCTCTGTCACTCTCCAATAATATGTCCCAAAACCCCCTTCCCCCCTTTCAATTCCTCCGTTTCCCCCTTTTTTTTTCCCAAACCACACTTCCCCCACCCTCCCATTGCTTCCGTGGTTTTTAAAACCTCCCAACATCATCCCCCACCCCTCAATTGCCCTTTGTCATTACCTCCCCTTTGTTTCCTAAACCCTTTTCAACAACTGTCGACACTTTATCTCCCCAAATCCTCTTTCCCTACCACTTCTCCCCCAGCCCCCTGGGGGAAAAATCTCATTCTGCAACTCCTGCAATGCCGCCCTCACCCCCTTCCCCTTTTCCCCACCCCCCCGGCCCCCCCCCCCCCTAACCCTGCAACAAACTCTCCAAATACCTTTGATACCCAAACCTAAATCGTGCATCTTCCCTGCCCAGTCTCAAAAAAATCCTTTTGGCTGGTTTCCCCTATCATTCCACCCTTCCCAGCCCCATAATACCCCTACCCCCCCCCACCCCCCCACCAACCCTCAAAATTCATCTCCCCCCCTAACCTACTCAGCAAACTAACATTTAACTTCCAATAACCCCCCATTCCCACCCCCCCCATCAGTTTGCTAACACACCTTTATGATCAGGAACCCCACATCAACACACTCCCCTTCCCCCCCACCCTTTCGTAACTATATTCTATCTAACCTCCTGTTGCACCCACAATAAGTATATTCCATAATTCATTCCCACCACCACTCCACCCACCCCGCATTAAATACTTTCCCCCAGTATTTTAATACTGGCGTTAACCCCCCCTCCCCATCCTTTAAATTGACACTATTCCCGTCTCCCCCAATTCTTACTTGAGGTAATCCCGGGAAGGCGTATATCAATTCTGACCTCACAAAATCCTCCTTTCTTTTAAACTTACCGCTGGCAAATAAACCCCGGGAAAAAAACTTGCACCACCCCCCCATCCACCCAACACCTACCCCCCCCCACCTCCCATGAACCTAAAAAAAGGACACCCTCCCCCCCCACCCTCCCCCTTTTAAATCCTCCTACCCACAAATAACCTATAACCCTTTAAAGCCAACTCCTCCCCCCCCCTAAAATTGTGTTCCTGAAAAAACACAACTCTACAAACCTACTTAGCGAACCTCGACCCCTTTCCTTTTAACCTCCTGACGAAAGGGCCCTTCATATTTGTAAACACTTGAAAGTAGAGACATAGGGTTTCCCTTCCTTGCGGCAGTGTCCTTCACCTTTCCATTCCTTCCCAAACCACCCTTTTTTTTTCCAACTGCTGTTGCTGACACTCATCTACTCCCCCCCTCACCCCCCCCTTTACCCTTCACCACTTCTGTCCCAAACCTTTTTCCCCCGGGGGCTGTCCCGGTGTTATGATGTCATTTTTTGCCTCTTCCCCCGATCCTTGAATTCACTCTTATCCATTCCCCCCCTCTTCCTCACACTGTTGATGTATCTCCTTAACCCCCCCGTTT
>WNWK01007850.1:0-89712 GCA_009830355.1 Cherax destructor
GGGACTTCTCTGTTTTCCCCCAAAACCCATACCACTAACTATTTCTAGTTTAAAGCCCTAACAGCTCCCTCCACTGCAGTTGCCAGTGCCCGCACCCCAGACCTGGATAAGTGAACCCCATCCCTGGCATACATGTCATTTCTGCCATAGAAGAGGTCCCAGTTGTCAATGAATGTTACTGAATTTTCCTTACAGTATTTGTCCAGCCAGCAATTGACACCAATTGCCCTGGACAGCCATTCATTTCCAACTCCTCTCCTTGGCAAAATACCACATATGACAGGGTTCCCACCCTTCTTCCTAATTATGTCTATTGCTGACCTAAACCTGCTAGTCAGGTCCTCACTCCTACGTCTGCCAACATCGTTGCCTCCAGCACTGAGACAGATAATAGGATTGCTCCCATTACCTCTCATGATGTCGTCCAGACGGCTAACAATATCCTCCATCCCAGCCCCAGGAAAGCAAACCCTCTGTCTCCTACTCCTATCAATCAAACAGAAAGCCCTATCCATGTACCTAACCTGACTGTCCCCAACAACAACAATGTTTTTACCTTCCTTTGTGTCTTTCGTCGTGACGCTCCCAGAAGTCGACTCACATTCATCGGGTAGCACGGAGAATGGGTTCGATGTTTCCACAACATTCTCCTGGGTCTTCGTTGTTTCTACCTCTCCACCCGTCCTCTTGAGCCTTAACTTTGTCCCATGCGTTTTAGCCACTGTCCAGGTTCCTTTCCTGGCTTGAGGATTCTCAACAGGAGGATTACTACGAATCCTCTTGTTTTCCTCAGTCAGTCGCTGTATCTCAAGCTTAGCTACCCTCAGTTCTTCCTTCAGCTGCTGGTAGAGTAGCTCAAGAGAGGACATCTTCTTCAGATTGACAGAGAGCACACAAGACACGTCTTCACTGAGTTAAGTCAGGTCCACCACTGAATTAAGTCAGGTCCACCACTGAGTTAAGTCAGGTCCACCACTGAGTTAAGTCAGGTCCACCACTGAATCCATTATTGCGGGTTCTCTCTTGGAGAGATATCCTCAAGACCTTATTTATATCCCCTTTGTTAATACCCATTTTCCACTTGTATACCTCGATCATGTCTCCCCTCATTCTACGTCTTACAAGTGAATGTAATTTTAGGGTTTTCAATCTTTCTTCGTAAGGAAGATTTCTAATGCTATGTATTAATTTAGTCATTCTACGCTGAATGTTTTCTAACGAATTTATGTCCATTCTGTAATATGGAGACCAGAACTGAGCTGCGTAATCTAGGTGAGGCCTTACTAATGATGTATAAAGCTGTAATATAACCTCTGGACTTCTGTTGCTAACACTTCTTGATATAAATCCCAGTAATCTATTTGCCTTATTACGTACGCTTAGGCATTGCTGTCTTGGTTTAAGGTTGCTGCTTACCATCACCCCCAAGTCCTTCTCGCAATCTGTATGGCTAAGTTCTACGTTATTTAACTTATAAGTGCTTGGGTTATGGACACTCCCGAGCTTCAGAACCTTGCATTTATCTACATTGAACTGCATCTGCCACTTTTCTGACCACGAATTAAGTTTGTCTAAATCTTCCTGAAGTTCTATGACATCTATAGAACTGGTCACAATCATGTCAAGTTACAAATGTAATGAACCATCTACACAACACACCGTACATTAATGTAACCACAACAAAATCTTGGAAAACGAAAATTTGTTTGATTTAATGTAATATCCGGGAGGTTACAACGAAGGTGATCTAACCTGAGTGTCGTTGGTGGGGCTGTGAGGCCTGGTTTCCTTAGCTGCCTTGTCGTCCAACATAGCTTTCTTCTCAGCAAGGCTTCCCATCCGTAGAAAACGAACCTGCTGTAAGCCAGAACTTTGTTATACTCACTCCAATGTACTTGACAGTACACCGCCTTCTCTAGAATTTTGGACACCACACTGAGTATACTAACACAGCGCGTCATGTAAAGGCAGTGAGTCATGGGTTAAGCTTGGTTACAAGTACTTCTAGCAGTTTGGCATATACACAAAAGAAGATTAAACTAAATGCAAAGTAATAATTTATGATACGTCAGGATATCTTATCTAACTGGTGAAATAAAGATGCCAGACAATTAAAGAAAATACTGTCCCGAGTTGCTTAACACAGTTGAAAAGGCTTAGCAGATGTACTTCTGCTAAGCCTTTTGGGGCCTGCTTCCGAAGACTTGTTTCCATTCCCTCAATGAGAAGCAGGGGGACCACGAGTACACTGAAAGACAACACAATAAGTGTTAGGGGGCCAAGACTGTTCAACTGCCTCCCACCATACATAAGGGGGATTACAAATAGACCCCCTGGCTGTCTTCAAGAAGGCGCTGGACAGGTACCTGATCAGCCGGGCTGTGGTTCGTACGTCGGTTTACGTGCGGCCAGCAGTAACAGCCTGGTTGATCAGACCCTGATCCACCACGAGGCCTGGTCTCAGACCGGGCCGCGGGGGCGTTGACCCCCGAAACCCTCTCCAGGTAAACTCCAGATAATATGGTGTTGCGCTGTCGTCCACAAATACGACGTACACAGTGTACTAGCCGCTTCGGCAGGAAAATTCGAGTATCTAATCTATTAAATTTATTAAAGAACCACAGTGTAATGTAGTATATGAGAGGAACACCATCCCGTATGATGGATGTGTTAGGTAAACGTAGTTACTTCTTGATCTAACCTTGTAGAATGTTATATAGATATGGACAGCCACACAATGTTGTGTTATCGAATTTTGTTAATTAAAAAAAATACAGAAAATGATGAACACGGATGAGAGGCGCAACAGTTAATAATAATAATATCTTTATTTACTACAAGTACATGTACAAGGTATACAGGCCTAGCGGACATCAATGACATAGTGCTATATAGAAAGCCGCTTGTTATGCAGAGCATTTCGGGCAAATTAGGTCAGTTTTGTCCCAGGATGCGGCCCACACCAGTCCACTAACACCCAGGTACCCATTTTACTGATGGGTGAACATTAACAACTGGTGTAAGGAAACACGTCCAATGTTTCCACCCCTTCGCTGGGAATCGAACCCAGACCTTCACCATGTGAAGCGAAAGCTTTTGCCACCAGGCCACGGGGCAGTTCAACATCTTTATTATGCATACCATACCCATCCTGCGGTCGGTAGTCAAAAGATTACAGAGGTACATAATGGGTCCAGGGACTGGGCCCCAAAGTTTTGATAGCTGAACAAGTTACAAAGGTAATGAACTCCAGGTAGATCTGGTCACAATTATGACAAGTTACAAAGGTAATGAACCATCTACACAACACACCGTACATTAATATAACAACAATCAAATCTGGGGAAACGAAAACTTGTTTGATTTAATGTAAAGTCTGGCAGGTTACAACGAAGGTGATCTAACCAGGCTTCAAACACCTTTTATTGTACAATAAAGGAATGGAACAGATTGCCTGCACATGTCAAAGCCAGTCGTTGCATGAGCCAGTTCAAGAAGAGAGCCAAAAGGTACCTAATGAATGTAGCGACAGAAAATGAGAATGATTTTTTTTAGCTAACACACATGTAAATGTAAATAACTCTTTTTACCCTATTCCTAGTATATATCCTTTATAGTGTAATAATAAGATATTATCTCCTTCATAGTACAATAATAAGGTATTAAAAGGACCCCAATGGAAATAAGTCACTTTGACTTTTTTGGGTTATCCTAGATTCTCTACACATATGCAGCTATGTATGATAATCTATGTAACTATTTGTGTATACCTGAATAAACTTGCTTACCTGAGTGTCGTTGGTGGGGCTGTGAGGCCTGGTTTCCTTAGCTGCCTTGTCGTCCAACATAGCTTTCTTCTCAGCAATGCATCCCATCCGTAGAAAACGAACTTGCTGTAAGCCAGAACTTTGTTATATACTCACTTCAATGAGACTATGTATTACAATTAATTGGTCTTCGTGAATTTATTGAGGTGGAGACAAGGTCCTGGATTAACTCATTTCAATGTAATTATCAATATTTTTTCATCATCTGTTATTATTATTATTATTATTATTATTATTATTATTATTACGTGTTCTCTCAACACGTAAGGTAATAAAAGAGAAAAAATCTGCGTGTGTAGGATGTGGGACGGAGACAAGAGGATAACAAGAATAACAATAATAGCATAGATCAAATGTTTAGAATCAAGAATGGAGGCCTATAAGGCAGACGCTAATAAAAAGAAACCAGCTACATACTGATATAAAACTCGAAGCATGATAGATTGAGAAAAAAAATCCTTAACTATTTTACAAAGTCGGATTAAAAACAAAATAGATGCGTCTCGGTCCTTGTGCGATTAATAAGCGTAAAAGAACCAAGGCTTTTCAACATCCTTCATACATAACAGGTATTACCAACAGACTCCTAGCTCTCTAAAAGAGGAAGTGTATAAGTTCCTGATCAGCTGGGCTGTGGTTAATAAGTTGGACTTCGTGCGTAATTATTATAATCATAGCTAAGCGCTAAATCAACAATGGTCATGCAGCTGGACTGCGTTCATTATTATTATTATAATCAAGGGGAAGCGTTAAACCCGTAGGATTATACAGAGCCTGTGGGGAGGATGGAAGGTATTCAGGCTTAATTCAGGGAACTGGAGCACAGTCCAGTCTGAAGGAACCTTCCTTGAGGGGCGGACTGCGTGCAGCTAGTAACAACCTGTTTTATTGGGCCATCAACCGAGAGACCTGGTCTAGGACGTAGGATATAAGTAATAACTAAATAGTTATAACTGACCATAATTTTTAAAGGGGTGGACCGGTAAGCCAGCGGAAGGCCTCGGTCAGATGACCAAAAGCTCCAACGGCGGGTCATCATATGACTAAGACCCGCGTCAGGAAACAATTGTCCTGTTTCCTGACAAACCTTACCTAACCTAACCTAGGACGTAGGACCGAAATCGTTTTCAGTTGACCAGAGGCCTGGTACCTGTACGTCGAAACTCAAGGAGACAGAGAAACCTCAGCTCAAGTCCCTTAAGAGGCCTAGGAGTTTTAACTCCCTTGATCAAGAAATCCAAAAGCTGGAGATCAACACTTCTCAAAAAGTCCAAGAGTTTTAGTTCAAGACACTCACGAAGCCTAGTACCTGTAACGTGACACCATCGAACACCCAGGAGCTGTACATTAAGAGGCACAGGAGCTGGAGCTCAACCAGGTCAACTAGTTTGAAAATTAAAATATTTTGAGAAGGTACTGAAAGTAGATCATAGAGACAAACTTTTCATGCACGGGGCGGGCAAGAACTGACTGTCAGGATGGTGAAGCCAGGAACAAATTTGAGTTTTAAGGACTCGAGTGACGCAGTAAGCGGATAGAAAGTGGAATAAGCAGCAAGGGTGGATGGGATTTAAGACTGAAAGATTGAGAGAAGGTAAGGATAAAGATTTTAAATGGATGGTGTATGTGTTCGACGGGACGGTGCTTAAGAATTGGCAGCATGTAGAGTTCCTTAGTATAACAAGAAAGGACAATATTTGACCCCAGTTTTTCGAATTGGTACAACATCAATATTCGACCCCAGGCCTTGAGAATTGGTGCACTGTCAATATTTGACCCCAGTTTTTCGAATTGGTACAACATCAATATTCGACCCCAGGCCTTGAGAATTGGTGCAGTGTCAATATTTGACCCCAGTGGAGTGTGTGTTAAGAATTCAACCATTTTCCAGATTCAGCACGAACGTCGGGATACCAACACCTTATGTCAAGAACTATATGTCAACGCTGCCAGTCGTTAGTCGTTCATTTATGTTATTTTGATAATAGAGCTTAATTACACATATGTACGAGTTAATTTAAATTAGCCTAATCTAAAATAATAAATATTTTTTGAATAAGTTTAGATCGGGAAGAAATTAATGAAATGTAACGCGTGCGAACACATCCGTCTTATTCGGAGGGGAGTCAGTATTTTGAGTATACCAGATAAAGGGCATGATGCAATTATTTAAAAAAAAATGGACAGACAGAAAGCAGGACCACGAAGAATTTCGAGAAAAAATATGCATAAAGAGCTTCATTAGATGATAATGCATCTAAACAGCCATATGAGTGAGTTTTATGAACAGAAATTCCAAAACTCCCGGGGAAACATCAGAGGTAAAGTATGCAGTGACCGAACTAAGAGTTCACTAGCACATTTCGGTCCAAGTCGGACCAAAACGTCGTCATATATTTCAGTCTCCTATGTGAGGGTTATTTGTATATTGTTCCAACCCCTGTGGTTTAGCGCTTCTATTTGATAATAATAATAATAATAATAATAATAATAATAATAATAATAATAATAATAATAATATTGTTCCAGTCACGGTATTGTGCCTTTTTATTTTTCACTTCACTCATCTGATGTGACAGAGTGGAAAACTTGTGCTGGTATCCCTTGGGATCTCTGAATACCCGAACAAATGTTTACCAGTGAAATCAGTTCATTATATTTAGACACAGTAAGCATGCATGCCTCTATGCTATTATATAGTGACTGATACGTCAAACATGCATGCCTCTCATGGCGATGCTGCTCTGTAGTGACTAGTACGTCTGTGTACAAATGGCATACAGTTGCTAGACCCTAAATGTGCCTTTGCAGTCTTTCTGGCTACAGTCCAGAGGAAGGCATGGATTGCCTGACATTATTATTAGGATATTCATAGTGGAGAGCTAAACATGTACGGTTCATGCAAGGTATTCTCTTAGAATGAATTTTCAAGAGCAAGTTATATTTATAATTATGATAATATTTATAATTGTTATAGTATACGTGTTTCTATACACTATATCATCAATTATATTATTTATATGCACAGTGAAGCTAATTTTTGTAACCTGTCAGAAATCGCCTCAAACGTGAACGTCTTGCACTTTTTGTCTTTAAAAACTAACCAAGTGCTAGCCACTTATTTGTTTTTTAATATTCACCTCATTTGAAAACGTTGATAAGTATAAAAACCATTTGTGTGATTATCTAAATGATTCCGTGCACGAGGGGTCATTAAGGCCTTATTTTACACTGATTTCCTAAAATATAATTCGCTGATAGACACCTCGGTGTGTGCGGCGCATATATATATATATATATATATATATATATATATATATATATATATATATATATATATATATATATATATATATATATATATATATATATATATATATATATATATATATATATATATACATACATAAAATATACATGCCTATACATGTATTTACAGATACATTTCTCAAGGAGTATGTACTGAGAGATACACACATGCACGTCTTCATGTAT
This sequence comes from Cherax destructor, assembly GCA_009830355.1. Classification (NCBI taxonomy): domain Eukaryota; kingdom Metazoa; phylum Arthropoda; class Malacostraca; order Decapoda; family Parastacidae; genus Cherax; species Cherax destructor. The sequence continues at coordinate 7,323 of WNWK01007850.1, forward strand.
ATGCACTGAGAAAAAACACCTCTTTGTGTATATGTACAAAGATACACACCTCTGTGTGTATGTATATTGAGAAATACACACCTCGGTGTACATAAACTGTGCTAAGCAACAAATGGGCAGACAATTCAGTGCGTACACTTACTGAGGCTTCCCCCATGAAGGCGCTGCTGAGCTATACAAGATACTGACACAAAGATGCTGTTGTGTGTCTGTGGTGACGACTACCGTGTGTAACTGTTGTTGTAGGAGGCACAGACGTGGCGACCGCAGCTCCAACAGAAGACACACACTAGGTTGCTTGGCACCAACACACCTCTTTGGCTTCCTCTGCCATCACGGAATGAGCACTGTGGAGTCGAGATTAGTTGGATCTGTTTTCCTAGTTTATTTTTGGTATGCGTAGAGTAACTACTTGCATTGAAATTATGTTAATTTATATTAGTATAATAATGAGTGTACATGAAGAGTATTATGATAGTGTATTTAAGTGGATATTTCCAGTTCCTTGATGTCAGTGTTGGCGCCATGACAGTAAGCAACCACTCATATTTTGCACACTTGGCGCCGCCTTACTATGACGTGTCCATACACAATTTCCTCATGAGATTTTTATACTCAGAACAAAAGGCATTTACCTATTTTAAACAAATTTCTTAGCATCCAACTTGTTTAAACAGAAGTATAGAAACGCATCGTTTAATCAACTATGCTGATTTTCCCAACAAACAGCTATAATGGCCGATACTACGAGCTCAAGCAACAAATATTTCATGTTGTTGAGTTTCGCTTCAGCGGAGGTGAGGGAGGACGGTGTACAGTAATGATGACCCACCATAAGTACACTATTCAGCTCTCAACAAGGTGTAACTGTACCTGGTCAGCACACCAGAGTTGACACGCGAAATGCACACCGAAAGGTACTACATATTTCTTAGTGTTTACCCACTGAAAGTTTGTTTTAATCACCATATTAGGAATTAAAGTATTCTTGACTGGTCGTGAACAGCTGATATGCAGCTTTAATAACCCCCTTAAGTTATCGATAGGCTTTAGGCCCAATTTGGTTTAGCGCTTCTATTTGATTATAATAATAATTTAGGCCTAATTAACCAACCAGAAATTAATTAAATGAAATATTTGTAGGCTCCTTGGCCTAAATACCCAAAATCGTATGTCTCCAAGACACGATATATATTTTTACGAAGTAGTTTTATTCTAATTAAAGAACAAATACCGTAACTCAAAATAATTCGTGAAGTTTGCTTTATCAATTTCCTATCCTAATTTTTCAGTTATCAAGATATTTCTCGATACCCTCAAACACTCTCAACAACTCCACAAGAGCTGGCAACAACGTTGGTCTGAATTAAAACGCAACGCTTTTTTTTTTTCCTCTCAGAGCACGAAGTGGATAATGGCCATCTTCCAACTGCTGTATAATTTTGAGAAAGTGTACTCTCAAGTTTACAAATTGGACACACACGACTTACTCACGGTTACCACATGGAGAAGCGACCGGCACTGCTTCGCTAGTACTGCCAAGTTGCACTGTCAGTCCACCATATCTTAATAGTTTGTCCTCTAAAAGGGCACCCAAGATTCACTTCCGATATCTACAATGCCTAACACAATCTCACCCTTAACTGACTTCCTTATTGAAGATAAGGTCCTGCCTTTAATGCAGACTCCCTCTTTTGACATTGTTCAGCTTTAAAAAGAAAGTAACCTATTGTATCAACTATGATTTCAATCTTACACTATTATTAACTCCTACCCTCTCATATCTTTACCCCTCACACATCCCTGCCCACAGTGCTGTACGATCCAATCAGGTTTAGCACTTCAAAATTATTATATTTTTAAATATTATTATTATTACATGTTATGGCCATCCTTAGGTAGTGAAAACCCACCTAGATACGGTCATGACAACGAAAACTATAAACCACCATTAGGTATGTAAAGGACCTACCATCTATGCCTGGGGTATACTTGGAGAAGGTTTCGGGGGTCAACGCCCCTGCGGCCCGGTCTATGACAAGACCTCATGGTTAGTTACCATTTTGTCCTAGGCACAAGTCGATTAGACACTAGGCCTGTTGCATGTGTGTTTGTGTGTGTGTGTGTGTTTGTAAGGAAACACTTCAAAATGTTTCCGCCCCTCCAGGAATTGAACCCGAGCCCTCCGTGCGTGAAGCGAGAGCTTTAGCCACAAGGCCACTCAATGCCTGATCAACCAGGCTGTTACTGTTGGCCGCATGCAACCCGACGTACGAACCACAGCCCGGCTGGTCATTGGAAGACATCTTACTAAAAATATGAATGAAATCCCAGTGTATCATGTAATACACTCCTCACTAGAGGTGTCCTGATGCCAGTGAGAGGTTCTTGATTCAAGGAACTGGAGCTATTCTTCATTTGGATACCAAGCCCATGTTGACACTTTTCAGGTCGCTTGTTCTATCTAGGCTGGAATATTGCTGCACACTAACTGCACCTTTCAAGGCGGGTGAAATTGCTGACCTAGAAAATATGCAGAGAACCTTCACGGCACGCATAAGTGCGATAAACCACCTCAATTACTGGGAACGCTTGAAGTTCCTAAACCTGTACTCTCTAGAACGCAGGCGGGAGAGATACATTATTATATACACGTGGAAATTTTTCGAGGGATTAGTACCAAACTTGCACACGAGAGTCACTCCCTACGAAAGCAAAAGACTCGGCAGGCGATGTAACATCCTCTCAGTGAAAAGCAGGGGTGCCACTAGCACGTTGAGGGACAACACAATAAGTGTCAGGGGCCCAAGACTGTTCAACTGCCTCCCAGCATACATCAAGGGAATTACCAACAAACCCCTGGCTGTCTTCAAGCGGGCACTGGACAGGCACCTAAAGTCGGTGCCTGACCAGCCAGGCTGTGGTTCGTACGTTGGACTGCGTGCGGCCAGCAGTAACAGCCTGGTTGATCAGGCTCTGATCCAACATGAGGCCTGGTCACAGACCGGGCCGCAGGGGCGTTGACCTCTGGAACTCTCTCCAGGTATACTCCAGGTATACATTGCCGTCAACACCTCACTCACTGTATGTCTCTGAATTTAGTAATTTAATAAGTTTATTCAGGTATACACAAATACAGTTACATAGATTATCATACACAGCAGCATGTGTAGAGAACCTGGGATAACCCAAAAAAGTCAAAGTGACTTATTTCCATTGGGTCCTTTATTTCATTATAATCATAAAATACATAAATGCCAATCTTCCAAATAGTGTTCACGAGTGTTAAAAGTTTGAAGCCGACCAGAAGAGGCTTCCAAAGTATCATATGGAGTCGAAAATTGGAATGGACCTCATAAAATTGAACAGAGAGCATCTGTACATGTTAATTGTTCCATGAGCCTTTCCCTGCCTATACTTCACCACGGTTGTTAATTTAAATCATATCGGATAAAGCATTCAGAAGTTGTAAACTAAAGCCTTGAGAGAACTTAGCGGAATACAAGAAAACTGTACCTACAGGTAACAAGGTACCTCAGTTCGTGCCTTCTCGTGTTTCCCTGAAGGATACCTGAAGGCTCCCAAACCAGGACCCCTGGTGGATAATAATAATAATGTAATATAATCTTTATTTACTACAAGTACATGGTATACAGGCCTAGCTGACATCAATGACATACTACTATATAGAAAGCCCCTTGTTATGCTGAGCATTTCGGGTAAATTATGTCAGTGTCCCAGGATGCGACCCACACCAGTCGACTAACACCTAGGTACCCATTTTACTGATGGGTGAACATAGACAACCGGTGTAAAGAAACACGCCCAATGTTTCTACCCGCGCTGGGAATCGAACCCAGACCCTCGCCGTGTGAAGCGAGAGCTTTAGCGACCAGACCACGGGGTTGTTGCTGCTGGCTGCACACAGTTTGACCTACGAACCACAGCCCGGCTGATTTCCCTCTTAAAGACAGCTAGAGGTCTCTTGGTAATCACACTTATGTATTATTTGAAGTATATTGTTATTTGTTATGTAATTATTATGTCCATGTTTTTCATTGCTTTTGTAGGGCATGATTTTTTTTTGTTTGCAGATTCGGGACCAGTCCCTCTAGAATTTATCATGTGTAGATTATGATGCATCTTTTTCGCCTGAGTTTCAAGGAGTACAAAGAGGACAGTGGGATTACTGGAAACGTAATTTAAGTGCATGGATGGATTTATACTTGCAATGAAGGTTCTGTGTACATTCTCTAGGTCTCCAATTTTGCCTGCCTTAAAAGGGTATCTTAGTGTACAGCAATGTTCCAGGCTGGAGAGAACAAGTGACTTAAGTGGCTTGGCATCTCTTGTTTTGAAGGAACTCGTTATCCATCCTATCATTTTCCTTGTGGTTATCATAATAACATTGTTGTGATCCTTGCAAGCGAGATCCTCTGACATTATCACTCCTGTGTTCATTCCTTTGGTTTTTTACTCTATTGATTGGTTAGTTAATTTTATACTCCATTCAGGTTTTTTTCACTTCCTCCTTTTTTCCATAATGGAGTAGGTGAAATATGTCCTCTTTGAACATCGTATTTTCAGTGGCCCACTGAAAGACTGGATATATATCTGCTTAGAGATTTGTAGTGTCCTCAGTGGGTGCTACTCTCATACAAATTCTAGTTTCGGCTACAAAAAAATACGGTGCTATGATTTATGTTCCTATCTATGTCGGATATAAGGATTAGGAAAAGGATGGGGGCGAGTAGTGTGCCTTGGGAAACAGCTTTTCACTGGGGCGGGGGGCAGGAACGACCTACTATAAACCCCTACTACCATGGATTGTGTAAATATTTGTGAATCTATATGATTAGCAATCTCGCTTTTTAAAACTCTCCCAAAGATTTTTACCCTGTGGGATGTCAGTGTTATCAGTCTATTATAGTTCTTTGCTATTTATCCTTCTATTCTGGTTCTAGCTTGATTGCGGACCTTTCCGGGAAGACGATCTAGAAATGTCTTAGCCGGAGGCACAGCTGTATTATAGAAACCAGGAATTGATTACTTTTCCAATATATTGTGATGACCTCTGTATTCGACTGATGAAGCCTGCTCTGCAGGCTCAACCTTTCGTCAATAAAGTTACTGAAGTGTTGGGCATGTCTCGGTCATCTTTTATGGCACGGGTTACCTGGTCATGTCAGGGCCAATCATAGTTTAAAACAAGAATAGAGCCAAAGAAAATCTAATGAATGAAGTTAGGTAAAGGGAGGACAGTGATTTTTTGGGTTATTTTTTTCAGAATTCATATTTTATGTAATGCGTGGGAGGGAGCATTATATCTATAGTGATCACACATGAGAGGCAATTAGATTTTATTTAAAGAATGGATGGGTAGCTCTAATTATTTCAAATTCAAAATTTTCAAATTCAAATTTTTATTTTCACGTCATACATCATCTTTACAAAAATTAGTGACATTAATATTGCACCTGGAAACCCCAGGCTACGTGGAGCACCTCCAGTGATAGTTTCATAGTTGTTCAGGATTGTTCGTAATTGTTCATAATTTCTCATTATGTTTCGTAATTATTCACAGTTGACTTAGTGATCTGTCATGTGCGTTTTTTTTTGGTATAATTAATATCGTGTATATGTCTAACTAGTCAATGAGAGAGAAAATCTCAGGAGACAAAAACGAGAGAGAATGGTAGTCTGTATATTTCGGTCTCCAACTGAGGTCCTCTTCAGCAGAATATGACCTCAACTGGAGGTTGAAATATACAGACTACCATTCTTCCTCGTTGTTGTCTCATGTGGTATCGCTTCTCGATGTAACATCCCCCCAATGAAAAGCAGGGGTGCCACTAGCACGTTGAGAGACAACACAATAAGTATCAGGGGCCCAAGACTGTTCAACTGCCTCCCAGCATACATAAGGGGGATTATCAATAGAACTCTGGCTGTCTTCAAGCAGGCACTGGACAGACACCTAAAGTCGGTGCCTGACCAGCCAGGCTGTGGTTCGTACGTTGAACTGCGTGCGGCCAGCAGTAACAGCCTGGTTGATCAGGCTCTGATCCAACATGAGGCCTGGTCACAGACCGGGCCGCAGGGGCGTTGACCCCTGGAACTCTCTCCAGGTAAACTCCAGGTAGGTGCGGGTTATTTGTGAATACCCACAGATCACAGAACGGGTGAGGATCGAACCCAAGGCAGGTGAGTTCTGTGATTTGCTTGCAATCGTGTTACTATTAAGATTTCATGAGTCAGTTACAGTCATGTTGAGATTCATTGGTGTGGCTAGTAACTGGACAGGTGGCTGAACTGGACGAGGTACGGACTTCTGGAGTCAAACATGAACATACCACACCATATATGACGCAGAGTGTGGCTCAGGGCAGGTAGTGTGCCCTGACTGAATTACCAAGCTGGTACTGACGGAGTCACCCTACCTTAAAACTTAACTAGCTTTTCCCGTACTGCAATAAATATTTCCATATTTTGACAGCTTTATTGGCTGTTCTTAGAAAAATCTTTTTAGGCGGTGACAGACAAAACTATAGAATATTACCAAGTGTTAAAACAACTTAATTACGGTGGTAGAGGAACGTACCTGCAGTAGGTTTCCTTCCAGTTGTTCTGGTGAGGGGCTCTTGATCTAGGGAATTGGATCTGTCCTCCAGTTCCCTGAATTAAGCCTGAATACCTTTCACATCCCCTTCCCCCCACAGGCGCTGTATAATCCTACGGGCTTAGCGCTTCCCCCTTGATTATAATAAATAAAATCCTTTCAGTTGTGAACGATCATTGTCATATTTTATCGTTCAGTGAGGTGAAAGTAGTCTCTTCTTAATTATACTCACATGTTGCATCTGTAATATTTTTTGGCTAATATGACGATCACGCATAATTTTATTTTTTTAAAATAATAGAATGCTATCTGTACCCGGCACAAACTGTTATTTCTTGGGCAAATTGTTATTTTGGGGTACATTATGAAAAAATAATATATTTATTTTGGGACGTGCTAATCAACGGTTAATACTGTATATTCTGGCAAATGACAGAAATAGAAAAACAATGTAAACAAAGGCGTGCCAGTCTCATATCTACTACAGACAGAGTAAGGTTAATGAATAAGAGACATGCAACACTGGTATCTTTATTGTGGAGCTGTTTCGCCATCCAGTAACCTTATCAGTCCAGTATAGAGAATAATCCTGGAGACGTTGAAAGACTTTAATAAGTTAGGTTATATTACGTTAGCTTACTTTAAGATGAGTTTCGTTACGTTTCTTATACTTGCACAAAATAAAACAGTCCATGACAAAGGTAACTTAATGTTGGATAAAAACCGAATCTCCATAATTACTTAATTTTTTAAACTCTAATGTAGTGTAAGTAGAATAAAAAAATATTTAGTCAGCTTTTTTCTATTTCCGGCAACATTAGATATCCAGCTGACCCGCCTATATGTAAATGTATATGATTGATAATAACTTTTGAGAGGTTTCGATTAACTTACTCCATAGAACTATGTAGAGCTAGAATGTCCAATAAACATGCTGGCACCCTTGATGCTCATTTCTTTCAGTGAACTTGATCCTCCTAAACTTTTTTGGGAAGGAATTTATTGTTTATCTTGGGTTAGTTTAGTTTACAAATACACAGGATGCGGAGCTAGTGCCGGAAATTAGTGATTGGAGCAGGATAATGTACATAATTCGATGGCGATGAGTTGGACACCGGCCAGAGATAGGGAGAAGTATGGCGTAGGTGAGTATCTGGCGCCTGTGTTAACTAGCAGGGAGGGTGTAGAGGCAAAGGTAAAAGGGCGTCGTCGTCGTCGTCGTTTTTGGGTATAAAAACTTACTGACGCAATTCTCAACTTTTGGTTCTCTCTCCTGTGTATTTTGATGCTTTGGCTTCATTGGGAACGTGCAGAGGTGGAATTGTTGCATGAATTGATGGGCCAGTTGAGTTTTAGTGTCATATGTGTAGCAACAGGGACAGTCTTCCCTATTTAAAGGGCATACGGGTAGTCTCATTTTAATGGGTGCAGAGCGAATCTTTTTTTTATTAAAATAGAAGTAAACAATAGTGTTCGTTTTAATGGACACACAGCTAGTTTTTAAATGGGCACACACACAGGAGGAGAGAGATACATGATAATATACACTTATAATAATAATAATAATAATAATAAAAATAATAATAATAAATCACTCCCTATGAAGGCAAAAGACTCGGCAGGAGATGCAACATTCCTCAATGAAAAGCAGGGGTGCCACGAGTACATTGAGAGACAACTCAATGAGTGTCTGGGGCCCAAGATTTCAACTGCCTCCCAGCATACATAAGGGGGATTACCAATAGACCCATGGCTGTCTTCAAGAAGGCACTGGACAGGCACCTAAAGTCAGTACCTGACCAGCCAGGCTGTGGTTCATAAGTCAGTTTGTGTGTGCCCAGCAGTAACAGCCTGGTTGATCAGACCCTGATCCACCACGAGGCCTGGTCTCAGACCGCACCGCAGGGGCGTTGACCCCCAAAACCCTCTCCAGCTATATTCCAGGTATACACACATTTTCCCATTTAATGGGCCCACAGCTAGTTACTTTTAATAGGCAAGGTGTTAGTCAACCTTATACTTGGATCACAGCTGGTCTCTTTTAAAGGGCAGGCAGCTAATCTTCCTTTTAATGGGAGAGGATAACTATGATAATCTCTTACTGTGCACCGATGACTAGTCTAGTAGCTCAATCGCTAATGCACTCAGCTAACACACTGAAGTTTGGGGGTTGATTCTCTGGTACGGCTGGAAACATTAGGAAGTGTTTCCTTAAGACACCTATTGTCCGTGTTCACCTATCAGTACAATTGGTACCTGGGTGTTAGTCGACTGGTGTGGGTCGCATCCTGGGGACGACAAAATTGACCTAATTTGCTTGAAATGCTCAGCATAACAAGGGGCTCTCCATATAGTAGTATGTCATTGATGTCATCTAGGCCTGTATGCCTTGTACATGTGGAAATGAAGATTATTATTATTAATATATTATAATGGGTACCGATGACTAGCTTTCCTCTAAATGTGCACCAATGACTAGCCTTCCTCTAAATGTGCACCAATGACTAGCCTTCCTGTAAATGTGCACCAATGACTAGCCTTCCTCTAAATGTGCACCAATGACTAGCCTTCCTCTAAATGTGCACCAATGACTACCCTTCCTCTAAATGTGCACAAATGACTATCCTTCCTCTTGATGGGCACCGATAACTAGCTTTGGTTGTGCAGTATTATCTTTAATTCAGTACTTTTTTTTAATACCTTGCATGAATGTTCGGGCAGTATTCTTTGACATCTGTTTTGAAGTGGCTACTGTAGTTGTATGTGTTAGTTTGATGAAGACAGTATAGGAGTAAATATGACGTGGAACATTGCTAGCCATTTTTTAGTTTATCTTCTGTTACAAACCTAGCTATATAACAAGTTAAAGGATTTTTTTATTTTGTTAATTTTTGTTTTTTGTTTTTCAAAAGCAGAGATATGGTAATATGGTCAAATAAAACCTTTTTCTTTCAGCCATCTATAACTTCAGTGGCATTAATGACTCCTGTATAAAACTTAATGTTGGTGACACTGTTCAAATTCTGGAGGAGTTGGGAGGTTGGTTCTTTGGATACGCCCACTACAACAAGGCACTCCGAGGTGTATTCCCCAAATCTTTCATACAGGTAATTCCCTGCTGATTCTGCTAATTATAGAGGGAGCATTAGTTATGTAACTTTTTAATGCCCTTCCTATCATGTCATCATTATGCCATTACTGGTACATATCTACCACTTAAAAGTGAGTGCTGAACAGTAGTTATGAAGTTGTTAGTATATCAGTTTTCAGTTAAAACATAGGAAGATTAATTTAAGTTTTATATAATATTCCAGTATGAATTTAGTATATAAAATGTTATGATACATGGACCTCTAATGCCTTTCCTATTCCTATGACAATAATCAGATTCGCGATTGTGTTGTTGACAAAACTGGCCCAGTTGAAGTAGTTACTGCTCGTCTCCCACACATTGTTCAGGAAGTCACTGCTGTGCTACGAGAATGGGGGGTTTTATTACGAAAGCTTTATTTGGTAAGTAAATGACAGTGGAATGACTTCATTTTTATTATCTATTTTTTATATATTTTTAATTATGTAAGTAGTACAGACAAATAATGAATTTCAGTAGATATATGAAGAAGAACATGAAGATCAATGTGCAAATGAGGCAATTTTTTTTTAGAATACAGTGCTCTTCAATACATATAAAACAAAAGTAAGTTAGGATATAGAATACCATGATTAAATATACATTATAAATAATTTTGCAGGAGAGAAGCAAGGACTTCACCCTTTTACGGGATACTATGAAAGAGCTGATAGCCCTCCGCAGCAGGATCCTATCTGGCCAGTTGCCTGGGGATGAACTCAAACAACTCAAGTACCGCATTACACATGGAATTGATCAAGTCAATGCGTATGTTATTTTGATTCCTCTCTAATAATAGTTCAATGTATAATTATTTCTGTTTGGTCTATATCTCTGATGCCTTGTTCCTTCTTGGAACTCACCATTTTTTTTTAGAGGGAAGTCTGCATATTGAATTTCTGCCAGGTATTTTACAGGGCATTAGTGTAAACACTGGGGAGTGAGTACCTGCAATATGTTAAAAATTCTTTACACTAGCTTAACTGTCATAAATGTAAAACTGGCTTACCAGTGACTTGCACCAGGAAAGAGTGAAAGAAATGACAAGTGCCTTCAATAAGTAGACTGTATACAAGTATGTACATACATTTGCTCTTGGTAGATGGCTAAGATGTATGTGCAACACCTGGGCATTATTACTGAAGGATCCTTTGCCTTCACAGTAGGTTCTTATCATTCTAATACGGAGGCATGAGGACAGAGACTTTATATTGGAGAGGTGAGATGCAGTGGTTGAAGGCATGGTCACATGTGGGCAGGATCCACTAGTGGAAGTGGTTCAGGGCCATAAGGTGGGCCAGAGATTTAACATTGGGGTTGTAGATGTGGAGAGAGGCAGCACTTAAAGACAGTCACTTGTTTGGTGGGTCTCACAAGTGGAAGTAAGTCATGCTATACTGTGGGACAGAGATTTGACAATTAAGTTGTAGAAGATTGATTAATCCTGCTCTTCAGGCAGAACATCGTTCAATAAAGATACCCAGGTGTTGCACATATGTCTTAGCCTGTTGGATATTAAAGCCCTTGGCACTCAAAACCTCCTTTACTCTTTCCAGCTGTTCCTGGGACAAATCCTACCCCCTCCTTCCTTCCATCCCAGATTTATACAGCCTATCTCTCTCTTCATTCTCAATATTTGCCCAAACTACTTCAACAACCCCTCTTCAGGCCTCTGAAAAATTTTCCACTGATGATCCCTATAGTGCCTCCTAATTTCTATGATCTGTATTCTCTCCACAGTATTTACACATTGCTTTCAAACATAACATCCTCACTGCACTTTTTTTTTTTCATGAATACCACCTACCTTTTTCCACTTTTTTTTTTCTTTGTATGGTTCACCTCATCTTGTATTAACCCATCTGCCAACATGTCCACTCCCAAATATCAAAATGCATCCACTTCCTTCATACCCATCCCTCTTATCTGACATTCAATCTTTCATTACCTAGATGTTTTTGATACTCTCATTACCTTGTTTTATTTTATGTTCATCTTTTCTTTTACATACCCTCCCAAATTTGTCAAACAGCCTTGGCAATATATCTTTAGAATCTCCCAGAAGAACTTTCATTGATAAAAGCAACTTGGCACCTCCCATTTTTTATCAGATTCATCATCTTTTAATACCACACCTCCCCAGTACCCTAGCATTCATATTGGGGAGCTGGAGGTATTGGGTAGATGGCGGGAATATTTTGAGGACCTTTTAAATGTCGATGAAGAAAGAGAGGTGGTAATTTCATGCACTGGTCAGGGAGGTATAACATCTTTTAGGAGTGAGGAAGAGCAGAATGTGAGTGTGGGGGAGGTGCTTGAGGCATTATGTAGAATGAAAGGGGGTAAAGCAGCAGGAACTGACGGGATCATGACAGAAATGTTAAAAGCAGGGGAAGATATTGTGTTGGAGTGGTTGGTATTTTTGTTTAATAAATGTATGACTTGAGTCCTGGAAATGGGAAGTACAATGCCTGCACTTTAAAGAAGGGGTCTGGGATAGGGACAGCTGGGAGGGACTTATTCTCAGCTGTCGTATCTGAGTGCATATGCAAAGACAGTGATTATGTATGAGTGAGGTGAAAGTGTTGAATGATGATGAAAGTATTTTCTTTTTGGGGATTTTCTTTCTTTTTGGGTCACCCTGCCTCGGTGGAAGACGGCCGACTTGTTGAAAAAAAAAAAATGTATGAAAGAGGTGAAGGTACCTAAGGATTGGCAGAGTGTGTGTATAGTTTCTTTATATAAAGGGAAGGGTGACAAAAGAGATTGTAAAAATTATAGGGGAATAAGTTTACTGAGTGTACCAGGTAAAGTGTACGGTAAGGTTATTATTGAAAGAATTAGAGGTAAGACAGAGGGTAGGATCGCAGATGAGCAAGGAGGTTTTAGAGTGGGTAGGGGATGTGTAGATCAAGTGTTTACATTGAAGCATATATGTGAACAGTATTTAGATAAGGGTAGGGAAGTTTTCATTTCATTTATGGATTTAGGAAAAACATATGATAGAATGGATAGGGGAGCAATGTGGCAGATGTTGCAAGTGTATGGAATAGGTAGTAAGTTACTGAATACTGTAAAGAGTTTTTATGAGGATAGTGAGGCTCAGGTTAGGATGTGTAGGAGAGAGGGAGATTACTTCCCGGTAAAAGTAGGTCTTAGACAGGGATGTGTGATGTCACCATGGTTGTTTAATATATTTATAGATGGGGTTGTAAAAGAAGTAAATGCTAGGGTGTTGGGGAGAGGAGTGGGATTAAATTATGGGGAAACAAGTACAAAATGGGAGTTGACACAGTTACTTTTTGCTGATGATACTGTGCTTATAGTAGATTCTAAAGAAAAGTTGCAAAGGTTAGTGGACGAGTTTGGGAGGGTGTGTAAAGGTAGAAAGTTGAAAGTGAACAAAGATAAGAGTAAGGTGATGAGGGTATCAAACGATTTAAATAAAGAAAAATTGGATATCACATTGGAGAGAGGGAGTATGGAAGAAGTGAATGTTTTCAGATATTTGGGAGTTGACTTGTCAGTGGATGGCTTTATGAAGGATGAGGTTAACCATAGAATTGATGAAGGAAAAAAGGTGAGTGGTCCATTGAGGTATCTGTGGAGACAAAAAACGTTATCTATGGAGGCAAAGAAGGGAATGTATGAAATTATAATGGTACCAACACTCTTATATGGGTGTGAAGCTTGGGTTGTAAATGCTGCAGCGAGGAGAAGGCTGGAGGCAGTGGAGATGTCCTGTCTAAGGGCAATGTGTTGTGTAAATATTATGCATAGAATTTGGTGTGTGGAAATTAGGAGGAGGTGTGGAGTTACTAAAAGTAATTGTCAGAGGGCTGAAGAGGAGTTGTTGAGGTGGTTTGGTCATTTAGAGAGAATGGATCAAAGTAGAATGACTTGGAGAGCATATATATCTATAGGGGAAGGAAGGAATAGTAGGGGTCGTCTTCGAAAAGGTTGGAGGGAGGGGGTAAAGAAGGTTTTGTGGGCGAGGGGCTAGGACTTCCAGCAAGCGTGTGTGAACGTGTTAGATAGGAGTGAATGGAGACGAATGGTTTTTGGGACCTGTCGAGCTGTTGGAGTGTGAGCAGGGTAATATTTAGTGAATGGACTCAGGGAAACCGGTTATTGATTTAGCCGGACTTGAGTCCTGGAAATGGGAAGTACAATGCCAGCACTTTGATGGAGGGGTCTGGGATAGTGACAGTTTGGAGGGACTATTCTGAACTGTAGTATCTGAGTGCCTCTGCAAAGACAGTTATTATGTATGAGTGAGGTGAAAGTGTTTAATGATGATGAAAGTATTTTCTTTTTGGGTCACCCTGTCTCTGTGGAAGACGGCCGACTTGTTGAAAAAAAAAATCTACAAATACGTATGTTAAGCAACCAAGATGACATCACTCATCACTGGGAAATAGTCCCTCTTTCTCCTACATACCCTAACCTGAGCCTCACTCTCCGCATAAAATCTTTCTACTTCTTTCAGTAATCTACTTCTTATGTCATACATTTGCAACATCTGCCATGCTGCTTCCCTACCACTTAGTCACATGCCTTTTCTAAATCCATAAGTATAACAAGCGACTCTTTACCTTTATATAAGTGTTGTTAAATTATTTATTTCAACTTAAACGCTTAGTCTCCACATCCTCTACACTTCCGTGAACCTCCTTGCTCCTCCACATTCCAGCTTTGTGTCTTACCCCTAATTCTTTACAATAATAATTCTACCATACTCTACTCAGCAGGCATATCGTACGTATCGTAACAGATTTGGGAATTGTATATAGCCTCTCCTCACTTAACTACGGAGTTCCATTCTTAAGACCACATCGGTAATCGAATTCGTCGCGAAGTGAGGAGCATACTATAATGGTAGTGGGTTTGTGTCAACCATCTCTGATATTGTTTTAATGTCACCTTTGCACCATTTATAACATTTCTGGTATATTTTTAAATGTTTATACAGTAGTGTACTGTATATTGTAATAAACAGAATAGAGGAAATCAGCTCTAATAATTTAGGTGTGCATACTGGTCAGAGAGCCCGTCGTAAATCTGAGTTGTCGGTAAATGAGTACACGTCGCTAAGTGAGGAGAGGCTGTAGTTGTTCTTGAGGAATATCACCTGTAGGTGAGAAAAATGTATGAAGGTGGTGCACAAGAAGATGAGGTTAGTGTGTGAAGGTGTTAAAGTAGAGGATGGTTAGTTAAGTGTGTGTTTTGCAGGGCTTTGTAGTTATAGTTGGTGTAAAAGGGAAGAGGAGGGAGTTTTACAATGATGTGATGAAAAGTGTGCTAAGGGAGATCATTGAAAGTTTTTCAGTGTAAAAGTGTTGCATACAAAAGGAGGTTAATTATATTCATTAATAAGTTTTAAGGTGAATAGGGAGAAAAAACTATAAATTATCACCAAACTTAGCTAAGCAACTGTTCTCCATATTGACCAATTTTAATTATACTCTTCTTTAATCATCTTTCATTTTCATTTTATTATTTTGCCTTCATGCAAAATTATATCTTGGTAGCTAGATTAAAGCACTGCTAGTTTCTAGTTGTAATGTACATTTCAGGCAGCTGGGGCTTGATTTAGTAGTTCGAGATGAAAGTGGAAACATCCTCAAACATGATATTACCTCTGCGGTCAAGCTCTTCCGACACCATGATGAAGCTGCTGAGCGGCTTCGTAAGGTAAAGAATATGTGTTTTGTATCTGGTAGCAATGCAGTTAGTATAGCAGTTATATTATCTCTATGAACTTGGGTAAAAACTCATGTTTGCTATTACTTTTGCTGGCCTAAATTTTGATAAAGTATGTTCAGTGTAAGCATCTTATGACCCCAATAAGTTTGGTGCTTTTCCATATTTTTTTTTTTTCCAACAAGTCAGCCGTCTCCCACCAAGGCAGGGTGACCCAAAAAGAAAGAAAATCCCCAAAAAGAAAATACTTTCATCATCATTCAACACTTTCACCACACTCATACATAATCACTGTCTTTGCAGAGGAGCTCAGATACGACAGCTGAGAATTGTCCCTCCAAGCTGTCACTATCCCAGACCCCTCCTTTAAAGTGCAGGCATTGTACTTCCCATTTCCAGGACTCAAGTCCAACTAAATCAATTAACTGGTTTCCCTGAATCCCTTCACAAAATGTTACCCTGCTCACACTCCAACAGCTCGTCAGGTCCCAAAAACCATTAGTCTCCATTCACTCCTATCTAACACGCTCACACATGCTTGCTGGAAGTCCACATCCCTCGCCCACAAAACCTCCTTTACCCCCTCCCTCCAACCTTTTCTAGGATGACCCCTACCCCGCCTTCCTTTCCCTACAGATTTATACGCTCTCCAAGTCATTCTATTTTGATCCATTCTCTGTAAATGACCAAACCACCTCAACAACCCCTCTTCAGTCCTCTGACAAATACTTTTAGTAACTCCACACCTTCTCCTAATTTCCACATTCGTAATTTTCTGCATAATATTTACACCACACATTGCCCTTAGACAAGACATCTCCACTGCCTCCAGCCTCCTCCTCGCTGCAGCATTTGCAACCCATGCTTCACACACATATAAGAGTGTTGGTACCACTATACTTTCGTACATTCCCTTCTTTGCCTCCATGGATGACGTTTTTTGTCTCCACAGATACCTCAACGCACCACTCACCTTTTTTCCTTCATCAATTCTATGGTTAACCTCATCCTTCATAAACCCATCCGCTGACACGTCCACTCCCAAATATCTGAAAACATTTACTTCTTCCATAATCCCTCTCTCCAATGTGATATCCAATTTTTCTTTATTTAAATCATTTGATACCCTCATCACGTTACTGTTATCTATGTTCACTTTCAACTTTCTACCCTTACACACCCTCCCAAACTCATCCACTAACCTTTGCAACTTTTCTTTAGAATCTCCCATAAGCACAGTATCATCAGCAAAAAGTAACTGTGTCAACTCCCATTTTGCATTTAATTCCCCATAATTTAATCCCACCCCTCTCCCAACACCCTAGCATTTACTTCTTTTACAACCCCATCTATAAATATATTAAACAACCATGGTGACATTACACATCCCTGTCTAAGACCTACTTTTACCGGGAAGTAATCTCCCTCTCTCGTACACACCCTAACCTGAGCCTCACTATCCTCATAAAAACTCTTTACAGCCTTCAGTAACTTACTACCTATTCCATACACTTGCAACATTTGTCACATTGCTCCCCTATCCACTCTATCATATGCCTTTTCTAAATCCATAAATGCAATGAAAACTTCTCTACCTTTATCTAAATACTGTTCACATATAGTATGCTTCACTGTAAACACTTGATCTACACATCCCCTACCCACTCTAAAGCCTCCTTGCTCATCTGCAATCCTATTCTCTGTCTTACCTCTAATTCTTTCAATAATAATCCTGCCATACACTACCTGGTATACTCAGTAAACTTTTTTTTTTTTTTTTTTTTCGACAAGTCGGCTGTCTCCCACCGAGGCAGGGTGACCCAAAAAGAAAGAAAATCCCCAAAAAGAAAATACTTTCATCATCATTCAACACTTTCACCACACTCATACATAATCACTGTATTTGCAGAGGAGCTCAGATACGACAGCTGATAATTGTCCCTCCCAGCTGTCACTATCCCAGACCCCTCCTTTAAAGTGCAGGCATTGTACTTCCCATTTCCAGGACTCAAGTCCAACTAAATCAATTAACTGGTTTCCCTGAATCCCTTCACAAAATGTTACCCTGCTCACACTCCAACAGATCGTCATGTCCCAAAAACCATTCGTCTCCATTCACTCCTATCTAACACGCTCACACATGCTTGCTGGAAGTCCAAGCCCCTCGCCCACAATGCCTCCTTTACCCCTTCCCTCCAACCTTTTCTAGGACGACCCCTACCTCGCCTTCCTTCCCCTACAGATTTATACGCTCTCCAAGTCATTCTACTTTGATAATTAAATTTATTTTAAAATAGTATTCCCAATGGCACTAATCCTCGCTATATCACATAGCATTAAAGAGAAGTTAACACTTGATCCTCGCCTCAAACAGACTAGCGCCTCGCCTGGCCTCGCAGACCCTAGTGCCATGCTTATTTCCCTATAATTCTTACACTCTCTTTTATCCCCCTTCCCTTTATATAAAGGAACTATACATGCTCTCTGCCAATCCCTAGGTACCTTCCCCTCTTTCATAAATTTATTAAAAAACAAAAATACCAACCACTTCAGCACTATATACCCCCCTGCTTTTAACATTTCTGTCATGATCCCGTCAGTTCCAGCTGCTTTACCCCCTTTCATTCTACGTAATGCCTCACGCACCTCAACCACACTCACATCCTGCTCTGCTTCACTCCTAAACGATGTTGTAACTCCCTGGCCAGTGCATGAAATTACTGCCTCCCTTTTTTCATCAACATTTAAAAGTTTCTCAAAATATTCCCGCTATCTGCCCAATACCTCCAGCTCCCCATCTACTAACTCCCCTACTCTGTTTTTAACTGACAAATCCATTCGTTCCCTAGCCTTTCTTACCTTGTTTATCTCACTCCAAATTTTTTTCTTGTTTTCAGCAAAATTTCTTGACAGAGCCTCTCCCATTCTTTCATCCACTCTTCTTTTGCACTCTCTCACCACTCTCTTCACCTTTCTTTTACTCTCCATATACTCTGCTCTTCTATTAACACTTCTGTTTTGTAAAAACCTCTCATAAGCTACCTTTTTCTTTTTTATCACACCCTTTACTTGTTCATTCCACCACTCACTCCTCTTTCCTCCTGCACCCACCCTCCTATAGCCACAAACTTCTGCCCCACATTCTAATACTCTCTTCAACCCCCCACTACTCATACTTGCACTAGCCCACCTTTCTGCCAATAGTTGCTTATATCTCACCCTAACTTCCTCCTCCTTTAGTTTATACACTTTTACCTCTCTCTTACTTGCTGTTGCCATTTTCTTTTTGTCCCATCTACCTTTTAATCTAACTGTAGCTACAACTAAATAATGATCCGATATATCTGTTGCCCCTCTATAAACATGTACATCCTGAAGCCTACCCATCAACCTTTTATCCACCAATACATAATCCAACAAACTACTTTCCTTACGTGCTATATCATATCCTGTATATTTATTTATCCTTTTTTCATAAAATATGTATTACTTATTACCAAACCTCTTTCTACACATAGCTCAATTAATGATTCCCCATTTACATTTACCCCTGGCACCCCAAATTTACCTACTACTCCCTCCACAACATTTTTACCCACTTTAGCATTAAGATCCCCAACCACAATTACTCTCTCACTTGGTTCAAAACTCCCCACACACTCACTCAACATTTCCCAAAATCTCTCTCTCCTCTACACTTCTCTCTTCTCCAGGTGCATAAACACTTACTATAACCGACTTTTCACATCCAACCTTTATTTTACTCCACATAATCCTTGAATTTATAAATTTATATTCCCTCTTTACCTGCCATAACTGATTATTCAACATTATTGCCACTCCTTCTTTAGCTCTAACTCTATTTGAAACCCCTGACCTAATCCCATTTATTTCTCCCCACTGAAACTCTCCTACCCCCTTCAGCTTTGTCTCACTTAAAGCTAGGACATCCAGCTTCTTTTCATTCATAACATCTACAACCATCTCTTTCTTATCATTCACACAACATCCACGCACATTCAAACATCCCACTTTGACGGTTTTCTTCTTTTTCTTTTTAGTAAGCTATACAGGAAAAGGGGTTACTAGCCCATTGTTCCCGGCATTTTAGTTGACTTTTACAACACGCATGGCTTATGGAGGAAAGATTCTTATTCCACTTCCCCATGGATATGAAAGGAAAAGCAATAAGAACAAGAACTATTAAGATAAAATCAAAGAAAACTCAGATGAGTGTGTATACATAAACGTGTACATGTATGTGTAGCGTGACCTAAGTGTAAGTAGAAGTAGCAAGACGTACCTGAAATCTTGCATGTTTATGAGACAGAAAAAAGACACCAGCAATCCTACCATCATGTAAAACAAATACAGGCTTTCGTTTTACACTCACTTGGCAGGATGGTAGTACCTCCCTGGGTGGTTGCTAACTACCAACCTACTACCACAAACCTTACATATATATAATATTAATCATGATCATTGTACAGTATACTGTATTGCAATAGTCATACAAAACCTTTGGTAGATAATTTGTCATGTATAGGTATATATTTTTTTAACACACCAGCCGTCTTCACACTGAGGCAAGGTGACCTCAAAAGAGAAGAAATGAAAGTTTTTCTTCCGTTTACACTTAGTAATTTATACAGGAGAAAGGGTTACTAGCCCCTTTCTTCCAACATTTTAGTCTCCTCTTATGACGTGCATGGCTTCCGGTGGAAAGATTCTTCTCCACTTTCTTATGGAGATTTTTTTGTCATTTTCCACCTAGGCAGGAAGATACGTACAAGGAAGACAGAAATTCACTGTCCTTGTAGCTACCTTTTAAAAAGGACATGTATTGCAGTCTATTGCTTACATACTTAACCATAACATCTCTACCACACTTGCGAAGTGTAGGCACTGTACTTCTGTAGATATTACCTTCACATTCCACCAATACTTTAGATTCCATGGGTCACTCATTGCAACTTATTCTGATCTAACATCCACCAATATGCTGGCTGAATGCCTAAGCCTTGTACAGTGGTACCTCGAGTTACGATGGTCCCCAAAATCGCCCTTTTATGTAAGTTTATTTTTTTAAATGCTTTTGTAGGTATATTTTTGGGGGTGTAAAAGGACTAGTCTATTTTACATTATTCCTTATGGGGATAAATTCGTTTGGTAATGGCACTTGAACAGCATTCTCGAACGAAAAAATATCGTAACTCGAGGTACCACTGTACTTCTCAGTACAATACTTTTCAAATCCTTCCTCAAGCTCTTCCTTGGGTTTCCCAAACACCTTCCATTCACTACAGGTACAGTATATACATCCACATTACTTAATCTTGTGCCATTCATTTAATATAGTTAAACTATCTCAACAGAATTTCTTCACTTTTTATTCTTTACACAAAATTAATACTGTACCACTAATTGATCTCAGAAAAAACTTGCACTACCTCCAACATTCAAAGACCATGTTTCATATCCACTAAAAAAGGTGGGAAGGGGGGGATACTTGTTAAAATAAAGTGGTCTGATTCATCATTGTTTCAGGAACTTAACACTGAATATAATTGTGTATCCTCCATGCACTCTGGTATTGTACTTAGTATTTCTCATCCTTTTCTACACTACTTACAGGTGTATTTGTTGTTCATGTTTATCAGTCAGAGCATACATCTGATAGCGCCAGTTAAATTAAGGTCTGTTAATTGTGTGTTTGTTTTTCCAGAATGAATCCTCTAATACAAGAGTGCCATCTGTGAGACGAAAGCCACACTTAGCGTGGACTGCTCATGTGTCAATTAAAAATATTATCATTAAAGTAAGCACAGTACAGAATATGTTCTTGAAGCATTAAGGCATGTTTCTTATTTTAATAACCCAACTCCTTGTTATACATTGTAGTGTATATGCGAGTGGTTGTCAAAGAAATTTATTTATTTGAAATTTATTTATTTCACTTCCTCACATGCCTTTTTTTTTATCCCCTTTTATGTGCATATTCTCCTTTGTTTTGTTGTTAAAAACTTTTGGGTTTTATTTCTGTCGCATAGTACTGTACAAGCAAGCCTCTATTTAAGTAGCCTCTTTCTTAGTTGCCCCTTGGAACTTGAGACTATATATTTTTGTGATAAATGGTTTTCAAAACCGACAAGTTGAAGATTGAGACACTTAAGCAACATATGGGAATCTTTATTAAGGAAATGTTTTGCCATGCAGTGGCTTCATCAGTCCAATACAAAGCAGAGAGGGTTAAGGAGAGGATGAGTTTGAGGTAATCAGTCCCTCAGCCTGGAATCGATGTGTTCAGTCTATCACTCTTGTAGAAAGTACTACAGGATATGGCCGGAGAAGTGGGTTATGTACTGTTGTTAGGCGAGTCGAAGCAGGAGGAGGCGGGATCATAGTGGAACCATTTACTAGTGTAAGTAGGTCTTCGTCCAAAGGTTGGATAAGTATTGAAGAATTCCTATATATTATTAAATGCCTCTATGTAAATAAAAATCTCTCATGGTTGCTCATCTTCTTAAATAAAAGAAAAACCTCATTGCCCCTCACTGCCCTGACATGCATCATTATTACCTAAGGTATATTGGGTGAGTATTATGGCACATGTTTTACAGTATTATACAGCATAATAGAGTCCAAATTTTATGTTTACAACCATGACTTCATTTTTGAAGTCATCCCTTTTAAAGTTGCCTATTTTGCAACTGACCCTCAATGTTAAATAAGGCTTGCCCTTCTTTTACTTATTTTTGTGGTTTGCTCCAAAGCTTCTGAGGATATCCAGTTTTTTCTATCTATCTGTATTACATTATCAAGAAGTAGAAGAAATGGTAACTAGAACTGGATCCACTGGTATTCACAGCTCTTTGGGTGGCAATGGAGTAAAACAAGTAGTTGCCCTAAGAACAGTACTGTAAAGTAGAGGTAATTTGTAGCCCATGCCTTGCATTCATTTCTATCCTTTATAAATTCCATGCTGTTTTTTTCAATACAGTATATTTTTTCCTCCATTTCATGCTAGCAGTGGCCATAGAGAGAGTGGAGGGTGGGGAGAAAGACTTCAGCTTGTGGACTCTAAAAGTCCTCTACTAACTGTCTTTACCATGTACTCCCATGATTAGAGAGAAGACACCATAGTGTGAATCACATTGTTTTACATAGTTTCAAACAAAAAATGATGTGTAGCATACATAAAACTATTGCTTCCTGAATTGACAATATTTAATATTACTGTACATAGTATAATATATCTTTATAGCCATAACTATTAGACATGACAGTACTATATAGAGTAAGCAGGTTTTCTATTGGTCAAGAGACTTAGTGGTGACTTAATTTTTTTGTAGGTTTGATACTGGATAACTGTAATTACATTTCTTGAAATTTCTTTTGAAGTTTTTTTATTCCTTTACAGCTTTTTTGCACATTCGGGCTATGTGATACATATTTTTAGTCCTTCTAACAACATGTAATTTTTACTTGGAGTCATACATAGGACATGAAAGAGGTATTTATTTCTTGTGAAATGAAGAGATAGTAAGGTAGGCAGAAAAAAAAAGCAAATTAAAATACGTAAAGTACACTGAAGTACAGTGGACCCCCGAGTAACGAACACCCCGGAAATCGTACAATTATGTAAGTGTAATATTGTAAGTGCTTGTGGAAGTGTATTTTTGGGGGTCTGAAATAGACTAACCTACGTGACATTATTCCTTAAGGGAGTAAATTCGTTTGGTAATGGCACTTGAGCAGGCTTCTGGAATGAAGTTTTTACGTTACTCGGGGGTCCACTGTACTTAGGAAAGTTTAAAGTGAAATCAAGATAATACAGTATTACAGAACTGTACCTGAGAAATGGGAGACCAGAAATACAAATAGACTGAAAGTGGAGAAGTAACAGATGGCAGTAATAGTTGTTGTAATACATTGATCAAAATTAATGGAATAGGATTAAATTATCAGTTGGCTGAAATGTAGAAAAAGGGACAATAATGTAAGAAAATAACAGGCAAGTTGCTCTAGAGTGGCATAATCTCTATTACTGAATGTTGTTTAAATCATAGTAATAAAAAGTGTACTACTGTTAGTGATAGTGCAGTATTTTCTTCAGAGATGCAGAGTTAGACACTTGGAAAGGGTGGCAAATAAAATATATTTTGGCATAGACTTATGCAGAGGAAGACCCTTTCAGTAGGAGATGAAGGATGCAATAATATAGGTACTTTTGATGTGGAACTAATTGTTTTGTATTTCTGGCAAGGTTCCTGAACCTTCCGAGATCTCGCTTGGTTTATACACTGGTGATCCTCGGGAAGGCAGAGAAAAGCCACTCACTGAAGCATTTGTCATTCCATGGACCGATGATGGATATAATGGTCATCCAGATCTGCTTCTCAAGTTGCAGTGTCTTTTTACGGTGAGAAATATGACATAAATATATTAATATCCATGTAGCATAGTCACAGTATTGTGGGTTTATTGGCATATTGGATCCATTTATAGTTGACACACTGATACAAGCAAATATTAATTTTACATTAAGTACATTAAGTATGCACAGACATGTGCATATCTGTTTGAAGTAGTAAATTAGAGTAAGGAAATATTTGATAAAATGTATCTTTTATTACTAAATATAAACAAATAAAGCACATTAGCAATTTTGCTCTTTGCAGGATTTAAGCACAGCAGCTTTAGATGAAAATAATCTGTGGTTGATAGGTTCGGTTATTCGTCTGGGGTCAATGGCCAGTAAAGAAGTAGATCCTCGTAGAATCTCATCAGTATCAGGAAAGAGAATTACTTCTAATGATTCAATGAGAAGGTTAGTATGAAGTTTAGTAACAAGATGCAGCCCCTCCTCATACCACTGGTATATTTAATTTTTATCAAAGATAAAAATTAAATATATCATAATTTTTATCTTTGATAAAAATTAAATATACTGAGTCTTCATTACCAAGAAAGTGTCCTTCTCATTTGTGCAAATTTTAATTTTTTTTTTTGTGAAAAAAATACTCAAGAAAATAGAGAAATCCTTATTTACAGAGTTACATAATGTTCTGTTTATATGCAGTGAATCTTGATTCGTGAAATTGTAATAACTCAGTTGCAAACAAATCACAGAACAGGTGGGGCTCAAATCCATGGCAGTTGAATCCTAGAACTCACAGGCTAGTGCGCTTAACCACTGGTCTGTGCCAAAATGGACCAGTCGTTAAACACACAGGCCTACAAAGTTTAAGACTCGCCTGCCACGAGTTCGAGCCCCACCTGTCCTGTGATTCATATATAGTGGACTTTCGCAACTTAAAAAAAGTTCCCCTCAAGGGAGGTGCCTAGATGCTGATGAGAGGCTTTTGATCTAAGAAACTCGACTTAACCCACTCTTCCTTGGATCAGTGCTTAATGCTTCCCATTCCCCAGACACTATTGACCCCTATGGGTTTAGTGCTTCCCCATGTTTAAAATTATGAACTAAGAAAATTCACTACAGATACTATTCATGAAGGAAATGTTGTCTACTAATGCATTGCAATTCTTTGAGGATGGATTGCAAGGTGTACTATACATTGTTGGAATGTATTGATGAGTGATGGATTATTCAATGGGCATACATTATCATATAATTAGAAGTAACAAGGTAAAAATGGTGTTGAAATGAGAATAATCATCATATTATCCTTATTGGATTTTCCTAATAAGTTGCTTCCTTTTTGTGTGTGCTGTGACCATTAACTACAATGGTTATAAAAAGGAATGTAAGTAGGGTAAGTGTAATTCCAAACTACAGAGTAGAGTTAGTAGTAATACCAGTACAGCATGGACTTTATTTCAATTAAAATAATCCGAGGTCATTTCTTTACTCTCTGCATATGGTGTTTTCTGCCATCTAATAATATTTTTTTAATTCAGGCCTTTTGGTATTGTAATGCTGGATATGACAAATATCATCAAGCAACAAAGAAGCAGTACTAAGTCGACTAATGATGGACAAGAAGAAGCCCAGTACTTCGCTGTGTTCAACCCGTGAGTTTTGTTACACATTCTTTGCTTTCTCATGTTCAACTGATATTGAATACTATTTCCTGTTAAAGTATGATACATCTGATTGTGATATCAGCATGTTTTAGGAAACAGCAATTTAACAAATAATAGTGAATGTGTTTTCTTCTTTAGGTCACCCTGCCATGGTAGGAGATGGCCATCGACCTTTAAAAAAAGTCGAAAAGCTACTATATTTTAGAGATTGCATTTAATAAAGTAGTCAGGTTTTGTAATGCAGTATCGTATATTTTACTGAATAGAGATTAAATACTTGTATTGTTACCTTGGTAGTGACCATGTAGATTTGAATCGTATGTTAACATAAGCCACAAATGGCTGCTGCTGCAGGTCAGTGTTAAAACTTCTCCAGTCATGCTGTATGTAGTATATAAGTTGTCCATGCATTAAATATGTCAAATGATGCAAAATGGAGGCATAATACTGACTAGTGGTGAAAAAGAAGCTTCACTCTTACTAGTGTCTTTTTTAACCAAAATGTCAAAGGTTAGTATGACTTACTGCTGCTGCTTCCTTGGCAGATTAGATAGCAGACACATTCTCAATCAGAAAGACAGGATTCAAATTGCAGTCTGTCATTCATTTACATTATTATAGTTTTTAAAATCACTATTGTAAACTGCGTTCATTGACTGTACATTGCTAATTGGAGCTCATAAATTTATTCTGTGATTATATAATGCACTTTGTTACATCAAATGCTCTATACTTTGATAGTTAAACCTGGAAGAGCAGCATAATCAGTTTTCCAGTTCTTACATTTGTCTCCTACTTTCTTTACCATTCCACTTATTATCATCATTTCTCCAACGTGTATCTTTCCTACCACTGTCATTACCACTCCCCCTCTCACTATTACTTCCCTAACCTAAGTCTCTTCTCCCACCTCTATCTGTCTCTTGATGAGAATATGTAGGGGAAGGAAGGCGGGGTAGGGGTCGTCCTAGAAAAGGTTGGAGGGAGGGGGTAAAGGAGGTTTTGTGGGCGAGGGGCTTGGACTTCCAGCAAGCATGTGTGAGCGTGTTAGATAGGAGTGAATGGAGACGAATGGTTTTTGGGACATGACGATCTGTTGGAGTGTGAGCAGGGTAACATTTTGTGAAGGGATTCAGGGAAACCAGTTAATTGATTTAGTTGGACTTGAGTCCTGGAAATGGGAAGTACAATGCCTGCACTTTAAAGGAGGGGTCTGGGATAGTGACAGCTGGGAGGGACTATTCTCAGCTGTCGTATCTGAGCGCCTCTGCAAAGACAGTGATTATGTATGAGTGTGGTGAAAGTGTTGAATGATGATGAAAGTATTTTCTTTTTGGGGATTTTCTTTCTTTTTGGGTCACCCTGCCTCGGTGGGAGACGGCCGACTTGTTGAAAAAAAAATTAAAAAAAAAAATTAGTGTATTCAAATGAAGGAAGGAGGATTCAAATGAATAATTACCAAACTCTGGGATGGTTTTATCAGTAGGCAGGTCTGTGAGGTGGGTAAATTACAGGATAGATGAGGGAAAAAAGTTTCATAAGTGTTGAAGGGTCTGTTGAAAGAATTAAGTTTGTCAAGTGAATGCAAAAATAGAAATATATCAGTGTATATGCCAACATTTTCTGTAAGGTTGTAATGGTTTGAAAAGTATAATTGAAAGAGCAGAAGAGGGATTGTCAAGCTGCTTTACACATTTAGAAAAAGTGGAGTAAGATTGGTTTTTAAATTGGTCATGTAAATCTCGGGCAGATGGAGTGAAGCGTGAGGGGTATCCAAGGAAGGGTTTGAAGGATACAGCAGGTTTTGAGAGGTTGGGACATTCATATTTCTTTGTTAGCTTTAGAGTAAGTGGAGGTATGTAGTTTGTGGGATTTGGTGTGATGTTGGAGTTTTTTCATGGTGCAGTAATATATGTGAGGGGATTCATAGAAATTAGCTAGACTTTAATTTTGAAGGTTAGGAAGTAGTAGTCATTTTGAAAGTTGAGTGGTGAAGTCACTGATAGATCACTAATAGACTTGGTTGGTTGTACTCTTATGGAAAGATAGCTAGAGAGTGAGTGATAGTTAATTCCTTTCTTCTTTAGGTCACTCTGCATCTTTGAGAAACTGTTGACGTGTTAAAAAGTGTTCCGATAATTTTTCATAATTAAGATTATTCATTGTAAGTTATTCTG
The DNA here is from genome assembly GCA_009830355.1 of Cherax destructor. Classification (NCBI taxonomy): domain Eukaryota; kingdom Metazoa; phylum Arthropoda; class Malacostraca; order Decapoda; family Parastacidae; genus Cherax; species Cherax destructor. The sequence goes on from WNWK01007850.1 coordinate 34,999, forward strand.
TTGTAAAAAAATATTCAGTACATAGTAGTGGATAATATTTAGGTAATTTTCCTTTCTTTGGGCTCACTGGAGCTAAAATCTTTTTCATGAAATCCCCTAACAAAAAGATAAAAAATGGACGACATTTTGTGCTTTGATAATGGGCCATGACGAGACTGAAATGTTTTTCATTTCCAATTTTTGGGATATTTTATCTGAACAATACTTGCATCATCATTTTGCTTCTGCTTGCTCTATATATTCTTATAAATAATCATTCTGATTATTTTAAAGCATTTTTTTCTCATTTTATTACATGGAGTTTATCCATTAATAATTCTTTGCCAGCATTTTTTTTTTCTTTTCAAATATTAACCTAACTAAAGCTTATATCACCTATTGCTATTTCAGATGTGGAGAGAAGGAGACTTTAGATCTAAAGAAACTACTATCATCACGTAGTGATAATGCACGAGATAATAGGACAGGCTTCCAAGGAATCTGGTTCACATTTCAGCTTGTTAATGGGGATATTAAACAGGTAATATTAGTAGGTGGAAATAAAAAGAATGGAAGGTTTTGAAAATAGGTTACACATAATTTATACCATTTTTTTGGTACTACAAGTTTTTGACATGGCAGAAGAGATAGACCAACTGTTTTTTCAGGCATGCCAGGCTCTGGCACTGAACTTAATGAAGAAAAAACATAATTGATGAAACTAAGGAGAGAAATACAGAAAACTTTATGGGTCATGTTGAATAGCAAATCATGAAGGAATTAGTGTTACTTGCCTGTATTTAATTAATATTTCTGGTGATCTCTTATGAAATGAAGTGAATGTAATGAGAAGTAGTGATAAAAATTTCTAGGGGTTTTATGACATACTAGTTTGGTTATATTTTAGCTGTCATATATCAAAAAGATCATACATCAGAATATACTATAGTTAAGCATGGATTGCCTATTTCTGTTGTGTTACTCTAGGAATGTAACCCACTGTGATCCTGTAGGGACAATTGTATAAGTAACTGTGAGAAACTATGGTTCTATATAAATTCAAAGATCTCCAAGGAAGAGGCAAGAATAGACTGAGCACTAGCAGTATGTTAGTTCGGATGGAATGATTTACATTTTGTGGCACTTTTATTTTGTAGGTTTCATCTAGTCAATCTAGTCAACAACATGACTGTGATATTACAGATATTTCCCTAGAATGTGATTTACTGTGGCAATTCTGAATGTAGGAGTTTAAATAGGACATTTGTTGCTGAAAGTTTTAGATTAATTTTTTCTTCTTTCCAAACAAGAACCTTCTTGTCCTAAAATGAAAGTGGAAAAAAAAGGATAATAATGTTGCTGACATTATTGTTATATTCACTTTGCAGCTTCAAGAGGACAACCCACATTATGTTGCATTTAGAGATGTTCCTGTGTGTCTTCGTTTGGGTCTTTCTGATGTTATCATGCCTGGAGATGTACGCAATGATCTATACATAACACTCTTATCAGGAGAATTTTCAAGAGGAGCCAAAACCTGTGACCGCAGTATTGAAGTAACTGTTCGAATTTGTGATGAGAGAGGGATAATGATTCCTGTAAGTAACAGAATGCTTAGCATTACTTATTTGGTTCTGAGATACTTACCAACTATTTTTATAAGACACTCCAAATATGAATATAATGCTAAATATGTCATGCATGGTTACAAGCACATTGGCTTATCAGTAATTTACACAAAGTACAGTGGACCCCTGGCTAACGAAAAAAATTCATTCCAGAAGCCTGCTCAAGTGCCATTACCGAACGAATTTACTTCCTTAAGAAATAATGTCACGTAGGTTAGTCTATTTCAGACCCCCAAAAATACACTTCCACAAGCACTTACAATATTATACTTACATAATTGTACGATTTCTGGGGTGTTTTATAGCTGGGGGTCCAGTTGTATTTTTGCAGATGGATGCTGAATGTCTCATTTAAGTTTAGTGCTTTTTTTTTTAATTTAGTAATTCCTGTGGAAATTAAAGCATTTATACATTTAGGCTTTAGTTGATGGCACACTCGTTTTAATTTGAAGCTTCAGTACATTTTTTTTTTTTTTTTTTTTTTTTTTCAACAAGTCGGCCGTCTCCCACCGAGGCAGGGTGACCCAAAAAGAAAGAAAATCCCCAAAAAGAAAAAACTTTCATCATCATTCAACACTTTCACCACACTCATACATAATCACTGTCTTTGCAGAGGAGCTCAGATACGACAGCTGAGAAAAGTCCCTCCCAGCTGTCACTATCTCAGACCCCTCCTTTAAAGTGCAGGCATTGTACTTCCCATTTCCAGGACTCAAGTCCAACTAAATCAATTAACTGATTTCCTGAATCCCTTCACACAATGTTACCCTGCTCACACTCCAACAGATCGTCATGTCCCAAAACCATTCGTCTCCATTCACTCCTATCTAACACGCTCACACATGCTTGCTGGAAGTCCAAGCCCCTCGCCCACAAAACCTCCTTTACCCCTTCCCTCCAACCTTTTCTAGGACGACCCCTACCCCGCCTTCCTTCGCCTACAGATTTATACTCTCTCCAAGTCATTCTACTTTGATCCATTCTCTCTAAATGACTAAACCACCTCAACAACCCCTCTTCAGCCCTCTGACAAATACTTTTAGTAACTCCACACCTTCTCCTAATTTCCACATTCGAATTTTCTGCATAATATTTACACCACACATTGCCCTTAGACAGGACATCTCCACTGCCTCCAGCCTCCTCCTCGCTGCAGCATTTGCAACCCATGCTTCACACCCATATAAGAGTGTTGGTACCACTATACTTTCGTACATTCCCTTCTTTGCCTCCATGGATAACGTTTTTTGTCTCCACAGATACCTCAATGCACCACTCACCTTTTTTCCTTCATCAATTCTATGGTTAACCTCATCCTTCATAAACCCATCCGCTGACACATCAACTCCCAAATATCTGAAAATATTTACTTCTTCCATAATCCTTCTCTCCAGTGTGATATCCAATTTTTCTTTATTTAAATCGTTTGATACCCTCATCACCTTACTCTTATCTATGTTCACTTTTAACTTTCTACCTTTACACACTCTCCCAAACTCGTCTACTAACCTTTGCAACTTTTCTTTAGAATCTCCCATAAGCACAGTATCATCAGCAAAAAGTAACTGTGTCAACTCCCATTTTGCATTTAATTCTCCATAATTTAATCCCACCCTCTCCCCAACACCCTAGCATTTACTTCTTTTACAACCCCATCTATAAATATATTAAACAACCATGGTGACATTACACAACCCTGTCTAAGACCTACTTTTACCGGAAGTAATCTCCCTCTCTCCTACACACCCTAACCTGAGCCTCACTATCCTCATAAAAACTCTTTACAGCCTTCAGTAACTTACTACCTATTCCATACACTTGCAACATTTGCCACATTACTCCCTATCCACTCTATCATATGCCTTTTCTAAATCCATAAATGCAATAAAAACTTCTCTACCTTTATCTAAATACTGTTCACATATATGCTTCACTGTAAACACTTGATCTACACATCCCTACCCACTCTAAAACCTCCTTGCTCATCTGCAATCCTACTCTTTGTCTTACCTCTAATTCTTTCAATAATAACCCTGCCATACACTTTACCTGGTATACTCAGTAAACTTATTCCCCTATAATTTTTACACTCTCTTTTATCCCCCTTCCCTTTATATAAAGGAACTATACATGCTCGCTGCCAATCCCTAGGTACCTTCCCCTCTTTCATACATTTATTAAACAAAAATACCAACCACTCCAGCACTATATCCCCCCCTGCTTTTAACATTTCTGTCATGATTCCGTCAATTCCAGCTGCTTTACCCCCTTTCATTCTACGTAATGCCTCACGCACCTCCCCCACACTCACATCCTGCTCTTCTTCACTCCTAAACGATGTTGTACTGATATATTGATATATTGATATACTGATATATTGTCATAATGAATATTTTACATTTAAACACTTTGTGCATATGTCCATTACACTTCTTTAGTTATTTAACATCAATTCCATACTTCATCCACAGCATTTTTCAGTAGTACATTAAACTTTTGTGTTAATCTGCTACTTCACACCTATAATGTAACTCTTAAGAGCATCACTTTGCCTCCTGCACTACTATTGTTACCCGTCATATCCTCTACAGTATTTTTTTTTCAACACGTCGGCCGTTTCGCACTGAAGCAGGGTGACCCAAAAAGAAAGAAAATCCCCAAAAGAAAATACTTAAATCATCATTCAACACTTTCACCTCACTCACACATAATCACTGTCTTTGCAGAGGTGCTAAGATACAACAGTTCAGAAAATCCCTCCAAACTGCCAATATCTCAAACCCCTCCTTTAAAGTGCAGGCATTGTACTTCCCATTTCCAGGACTCAAGTCCAACTAAATCAATTATAGTGGACCTCCGGTTTTCGTGATGCTCCAAACTCGAACAATTATGTAAGTGTATTTTTGTAAGTGCTTTTGTAAGTGTATATTTGGGGGTCTAAAAGGACTAGTCTAATTTACATTATTCCTTATGGGAACAAATTCGTTTGGTAACGGCACTTGAACAGCATTCTGGAACGAATAAATCATGAACACCAGGGGTCCACTGTAACTGGTTTTCCTGAATCCCTTCACTAAATGTTACCCTGCTCACACTCCAACAGCTCGTCAGGTCCCAAAAACCATTCGTCTCCATTCATTCCTATCTAACACGCTCACATATGCTTGCTGCAAGTCCAAGCCCCTCGCCCACAAGACCTCCTTTACCCCCTCCCTCCAACCCTTTCGAGGACGACCCCTACCCCGCCTTCCTTACCCTACAGATTTATACGCTCTCCAAGTCATTCTACTTTGATCCATTCTCTCTAAATGACCAAACCACCTCAACAACCCCTCTTCAGCCCTCTGACAAATACTTTTAGTAACTCCACACCTTCTCCTAATTTCCACATTCCGAATTTTCTGCATAATATTTACACCACACGTTGCCCTTAGACAGGACATCTCCACTGCCTCCAGCCGCCTCCTCGCTGCATCATTTGCAACCCATGCTTCACACCCATATAAGAGTGTTGGTACCACTATACTTTCGTACATTCCCTTCTTTGCCTCCATAGATAAGGTTTTTTGTCTCCACAGATACCTCAACGCACCACTCACCTTTTTTCCTTCATCAATTCTATGGTTAACTTCATCCTTCATTAACCCATCTGGTGACAAGTCAACTCCCAAATATCTGAAAACATTCACTTCTTCCATAATCCCTCTCTCCAATGTGATATCCAATTTTTCTTTATTTAAATCGTTTGATACCCTCATCACCTTACTCTTATCTACAGTATTAGCTCGATAAATACATGGAAGAGATTAAAGATCACTATACAGTAGGGCCCCACTTATACGGCAGGTTAGGTTCCAGGCTACTGCCAGAAAGCAGACATCGCCAGAAGGCAGAATTCCATTTTTTCCACTTATAAATGCATATAAATTCCAGATAACAAGTTTACACTAACATATATTAAGTTAGCAATAGAACTAGGCATTACAAAACAATAAAAAGTAAAATACACACTTTAGGGCACTTAAAGTGCCCTAGAGTGATAAAATGCATATACAGTACACTCATTACTTAACTTAAAATATTTGTAGTCTTAATGGTCTTAATGTAGGGTGAGAGGTGAAAAGTATTTATTTGTAGAAAGTCAGGTGTGGGAGGGAGGTAGGGTAGCCCGCCTGGCCACCCCACCCACGCAGAGTACTATGTAAACAAATGGGCGAAGCGTCTGGTTATGGTTCATATACGTGCATTCAAACACCTTACATTGTGTACAAGTTAGTCTCCACAGTGGTACAGTAGAATAAATAAAGACCAACACTTCCATTCTCATGTAACATCATTTTTAGAAGGAATGATGCTCTGACAAGTTAGTACAGAATAAATAAACAGCAACACTCCCATTCTCATGCAACACACCAGTTTTAGAGTGAATGATATTATTTTTTTTTTTTTTTTTTTTCAACAAGTCGGCCGTCTCCCACCGAGGCAGGGTGACCCAAAAAGAAAGAAAATCCCCAAAAAGAAAAAACTTTCATCATCATTCAACACTTTCACCACACTCATACATAATCACTGTCTTTGCAGAGGAGCTCAGATACTACAGCTGAGAAAAGTCCCTCCCAGCTGTCACTATCTCAGACCCCTCCTTTAAAGTGCAGGCATTGTACTTCCCATTTCCAGGACTCAAGTCCAACTAAATCAATTAACTGGTTTCCCTGAATCCCTTCACACAATGTTACCCTGCTCACACTCCAACAGATCGTCATGTCCCAAAACCATTCGTCTCCATTCACTCCTATCTAACACGCTCACACATGCTTGCTGGAAGTCCAAGCCCTCGCCCACAAAACCTCCTTTACCCCTTCCTCCAACCTTTTCTAGGACGACCCTACCCCGCCTTCCTTCCCTACAGATTTATACGTCTCCAAGTCATTCTACTTTGATCCATTCTCTCTAAATGACCAAACCACCTCAACAACCCCTCTTCAGCCCTCTGATAAATACTTTTAGTAACTCCACACCTTCTCCTAATTTCCACATTCCGAATTTTCTGCATAATATTTACACCACACATTGCCCTTAGACAGGACATCTCCACTGCCTCCAGCCTCCTCCTCGCTGCAGCATTTGCAACCCATGCTTCACACCCATATAAGAGTGTTGGTACCACTATACTTTCGTACATTCCCTTCTTTGCCTCCATGGATAACGTTTTTGTCTCCACAGATACCTCAATGCACCACTCACCTTTTTCCTTCATCAATTCTATGGTTAACCTCATCCTTCATAAACCCATCTGCTGACACATCAACTCCCAAATATCTGAAAACATTTACTTCTTCCATAATCCTCTCTCCAATGTGATATCCAATTTTTCTTTATTTAAATCGCTTTGATACCCTCATCACCTTACTCTTATCTATGTTCACTTTTAACTTTCTACCTTTACACACTCTCCCAAACTCGTCCACTAACCTTTGCAACTTTTCTTTAGAATCTCCCATAAGCACAGTATCATCAGCAAAAGTAACTGTGTCAACTCCCATTTTGCATTTAATTCTCCATAATTTAATCCCACCCCTCTCCCCAACACCCTAGCATTTACTTCTTTTACAACCCCATCTATAAATATATTAAACAACCATGGTGACATTACACAACCCTGTCTAAGACCTACTTTTACCGGGAAGTAATCTCCTCTCTCCTACACACCCTAACCTGAGCCTCACTATCCTCATAAAAACTCTTTACAGCCTTCAGTAACTTACTACCTATTCCATACACTTGCAACATTTGCCACATTGCTCCCTATCCACTCTATCATATGCCTTTTCTAAATCCATAAATGCAATAAAAACTTCTCTACCTTTATCTAAATACTGTTCACATATATGCTTCACTGTAAACACTTGATCTACACATCCCTACCCACTCTAAAGCCTCCTTGCTCATCTGCAATCCTACTCTCTGTCTTACCTCTAATTCTTTCAATAATAACCCTGCCATACACTTTACCTGGTATACTCAGTAAACTTATTCCCTATAATTTTTACACTCTCTTTATCCCCCTTCCCTTTATATAAAGGAACTATACATGCTCGCTGCCAATCCCTAGGTACCTTCCCTCTTTCATACATTTATTAAACAAAAATACCAACCACTCCAGCACTATATCCCCCTGCTTTTAACATTTCTGTCATGATTCCGTCAATTCCAGCTGCTTTACCCCTTTCATTCTACGTAATGCCTCACGCACCTCCCCCACACTCACATCCTGCTCTTCTTCACTCCTAAACGATGTTGTACCTCCCTGGCCAGTACAAGAAATTATCGCCTCCCTCTTTTCATCGACATTTAAAAGTTCCTCAAAATATTCCCGCCATCTACCCAATACCTCCAGCTCCCCATCTACTAACTCCCTACTCTGTTTTTAACTGACAAATCCATTCGTTCCCTAGGCTTTCTTACCTTGTTTATCTCACTCCAAATTTTTTTCTTGTTTTCAGCAAAATTTCTTGACAGATCCTCTCCCATTCTTTCATCCGCTCTTCTTTTGCACTCTCTCACCACTCTCTTCACCTTTCTTTTACTCTCCATATACTCTGCTCTTCTACTAACACTTCTGTTTTGTAAAAACCTCTCATAAGCTACCTTTTCTCTTTTATCACACCCTTTACTTCTTCATTCCACCACTCACTCCTCTTTCCTCCTGCACCCACCCTCCTATAACCACAAACTTCTGCCCCACATTCTAATACTGCATTTTTAAAACTATCCCAACTCTCTTCAACCCCCCCACTACTCCTACTTGCACTAGCCCACCTTTCTGCCAATAGTTGCTTATATCTCACCCTAACTTCCTCCTCCCTTAGTTTATACACTTTTACCTCTCTCTTACTTGCTGTTGCCATTTTCCTTTGTCCCATCTACCTTTTACTCTAACTGTAGCTACAACCAAATAATGATCTGATATATCCGTTGCCCCTCTATAAACATGTACATCCTGAAGCCTACTCATCAACCTTTTTATCCACCAATACATAATCCAACAAACTACTTTCCTTACGTGCTATATCATACCTTGTATATTTATTTATCCTCTTTTTCATAAAATATGTATTACTTATTACCAAACCTCTTTCTACACATAGCTCAATTAATGGCTCCCCATTTACATTTACCCCTGGCACCCCAAATTTACCTACTACTCCATCCACAACATTTTTACCCACTTTAGCATTAAGATCCCCAACCACAATTACTCTCTCACTTGGTTCAAAACTCCCCACACACTCACTCAACATTTCCCAAAATCTCTCTCTCTTCTACACTTCTCTCTTCTCCAGGTGCATAAACACTTACTATAACCCACTTTTCACATCCAACCTTTATTTTACTCCACATAATCCTTGAATTTATACATTTATATTCCTTCTTTACCTGCCATAACTGATTATTCAACATTATTGCCACTCCTTCTTTAGCTCTAACTCTATTTGAAACCCCTGATCTAATCCATTTATTTCTCCCCACTGAAACTCTCCTACCCCTTCAGCTTTGTCTCACTTAAAGCCAGGACATCCAGCTTCTTTTCATTCATAACATCTACAATCATCTCTTTCTTATCATTCGCACAACATCCACGCACATTCAAACATCCCACTTTGACGATTTTCTTCTTCTTCTTTTTAGTAAGCTATACAGGAAAAGGGGTTACTAGCCCATTGTTCCCGGCATTTTAGTTGACTTTTACAACACGCATGGCTTACGGAGGAAAGATTCTTATTCCACTTCCCCATGGATATGAAAGGGAAAAGCAATAAGAACAAGAACTATTAAGATAAAATCAAAGAAAACTCAGATGAGTGTGTATACAATAAACGTGTACATGTTTGCGTAGTGTGACCTAAGTGTAAGTAGAAGTAGCAAGACGTACCTGAAATCTTGCATGTTTATGAGACAGAAAAAAGACACCAGCAATCCTACCATCATGTAAAACAGTTTCAGGTTTCTGTTTCACAGTCACCTGGCAGGATGGTAGTACCTCCCTGAGTGGTTGTCATGGATAGCTATAGATAGAGTGAAGGCATACAAAAGGAATATTTTTCTACAGTTAAGTAACGTGTTTGACTAGAGAAAACATAATTCTTCCGACTCCTACAAATCTCTTGGTAAACAAATCTCATATTTATGTCAATTTTTATACTGTGGGTGTATGTATCATGTTTATATGTTATGTAGCGTGTTTATTACATAATGTTGAAAAAAATATCATAGATGGATTAATGGAAATGTCTATATTAACGTAATATGTATATGACATTTAATGCACCCCAAGAGATTATTATGATGGCGTCTTTAAGAGTAGAGAGACTCTTAGTGATTTTAATGTGTACCTGCATGCCAGCAGGTACAGGTACACATAAGTATAATTATCAGAGTACATATAAAATATGCAATAACTTTAAAACACTTGAAATTTTGGAAAATTTCCAGACATAATAGAGAGATGTGCTCATGGAGAATGTAAACAAAACGGGTGGGGCACGCCGTATAGAAAGTTTTGGTCATACGTATGTAATTTGAAATCGCCGTATTAGCAGAACGCCATAAGGCAAAACACCGTAAAGCGGGGCCCTACTGTATTTACATTGCTGTTAGTATGTAATCAGATTAATTTTCATATTTTTGCTTTTACTGCTGTATTTTCTATTTCTTTATAAAGAAACATATCTTTCACCTTAATGAAGCTGAAACTTTCCATAACTTAATTTGTATAATTTATTGTGGCATTTGTAGGGTGTTATTCACCAAGGGTGTGGCAAAGGACCTCTTGATGAGTATCGTTCTGTAACATATCACCATGAAGGTAAACCAAGGTGGGCAGAAACGTTTAAGATTGCTCTACCCATTGAAGAGTTCAAGAAGGCTCATGTCAAGTTTGCCTTTAGACACAGGTAATATCTTAATCTCTGAATATTGTTCACACCATACACTGATCTCTGACAAAACTTGTAGAGAACACTATGACCATGCATGTTGACACTTTCTATAATTGTATGGCATTTCTTCTTTTCACTTTTTTTTTAAAACTTCCTCCCATATCTCTTGCTCTAGTAAGTTATGGTAGTTGGGAACTTGACCCTTGAATACTTTTCATGTGTATTATGTATTAGGCATCTCCTTCACTCTCCAGATTATATTACAAGTACTTTCTAGTACTAGTACCAGTCGTTTATATTAGATTTTTTTTTTTAACACATCGGCCATTTCCCACCAAGGCAGGGTGAATGTATAGAATTATATATATAGAATTAGTAAAAGTTTAATTAAGAAGAGTTCTCTTTCAGATCGACCAATGATTTGAAAGATAAAAATGAGAAACCATATGCCTTGTCCTTTGTGAAGCTGATGCAAAGTAATGGTACAACATTACTGAATACAGAACATGAGCTGATTGTTTACAAGGTAAGAGCTTAGTTGTTTAAATGCTTAGAAGTGAGGATACATCCATGTCTTCACCTTAACAGTTGCACATATGATTTTTAATATATGTACATAAGGTTAGCTGAGATGGCCTTAATACACATAGAAGTATTTTATTTTTATTCTAAGATTGATGGGAAGAAATGGACTGATGGTGACTATAATTATCTCAGTCTTCCTTGGCAACGAGTTAATGGTGAAGAATTAGTTAAATCATGGAATCATGGTCTCGCCCCATCAATGAAGGACAGTTTCACTATTTCCACTATCTTCTGTTCAACGAAACTCACACAAAATGGTAACATACTTTTATGATTTGGATATTCTATATGATAGTTAAGCCTTGCTATTTTTAACTAGTTATAAAGTTCAGTTGAGAAGTAGTAGGCAGTGCCTTATTTCTACAGCCAATTTGTTGTGTGTATTAAAAGGCTTATTGGCTTTACCCCACCATTATCATAGTACTATGGATCAAGAATTCAATCAAAATAATATCATTTCAATTTTTAGGGAAGTAGCTCTGCCATTAATTTCTTAACTTGACCAAACCATCTATAATAGCCTTGCCATTAACTTCCTAACTTAATCTGATCTATAATAGCTCTGCCATTAATTTCTTAATCGAGCCTAATGCATTATGGGCCTCTGTGTTCTTTAGCTGCCACCAACAGTATGGGTATGGGGTGCATAATAATGTTATTAAACTAACCTAACCTAACCTAACAATCCCTTGCTTGGGTATCATTGACAGCAGATTGACAAGACTGTTAGCAATCTTCTAGGCTCAACTTTTAATATTGATTAACTTTCTCTTAATTTGTATAATCAGCATTTTATTATTTTGTCTTCTGCCTTATTTTAATTTGCATTTATACCTTTAATGACAAAATTAATTTTAATAAATTATATAAAATCTTGTATTCCCAGTTATATGTTAAATTTCAGTTATGGTCCTAAACTGCTATTGGGTGATTGTAGTAGTTCTAAGATTCTGTTGTGGTGACAGTTTCCTTTAATGCTCCTAGAATTCAGTTTATCCTGAAATCAATTTTTTTCAATTTTTATGCTGCCCATTTTTCAAACATATACATATATACATATATAGTAGGTTGGTAGACAGCAACCACCTAGGGAGGTACTACCATCCTGCCAGGTGACTGTGAAACAGAAACCTGAAACTGTTTTACATGATGGTAGGATTGCTGGTGTCTTTTTTCTGTCTCATAAACATGCAAGATTTCAGGTACGTCTTGCTACTTCTACTTACACTTAGGTCACACTACGCAAACATGTACACGTTTATTGTATACACACTCATCTGAGTTTTCTTTGATTTTATCTTAATAGTTCTTGTTCTTATTGCTTTTCCCTTTCATATCCATGGGGAAGTGGAATAAGAATCTTTCCTCCGTAAGCCATGCGTGTTGTAAAAGTCAACTAAAATGCCGGGAACAATGGGCTAGTAACCCCTTTTCCTGTATAGCTTACTAAAAAGAAGAAGAAGAAAATCGTCAAACGTTATCCATGGAGGCAAAGAAGGGAATGTACGAAAGTATAGTGGTACCAACACTCTTATATGGGTGTGAAGCATGGGTTGCAAATGCTGCAGCAAGGAGGAGGCTGGAGGCAGTGGAGATGTCCTGTCTAAGGGCAATGTGTGGTGTAAATATTATGCAGAAAATTCGGAATGTGGAAATTAGGAGAAGGTGTGGAGTTACTAAAAGTATTTGTCAGAGGGCTGAAGAGGGGTTGTTGAGGTGGTTTAGTCATTTAGAGAGAATGGATCAAAGTAGAATGACTTGGAGAGAGTATAAATCTGTAGGGGAAGGAAGGCGGGGTAGGGGTCGTCCTAGAAAAGGTTGGAGGGAAGGGGTAAAGGAGGTTTTGTGGGCGAGGGGCTTGGACTTCCAGCAAGCATGTGTGAGCGTGTTAGATAGGAGTGAATGGAGACGAATGGTTTTTGGGACATGACGATCTGTTGGAGTGTGAGCAGGGTAACATTGTGTGAAGGGATTCAGGGAAACCAGTTAATTGATTTAGTTGGACTTGAGTCCTGGAAATGGGAAGTACAATGCCTGCACTTTAAAGGAGGGGTCTGAGATAGTGACAGCTGGGAGGGACTTTTCTCAGCTGTCGTATCTGAGCTCCTCTGCAAAGACAGTGATTATGTACGAGTGTGGTGAAAGTGTTGAATGATGATGAAAGTTTTTTCTTTTTGGGGATTTTCTTTCTTTTTGGGTCACCCTGCCTCGGTGGGAGACGGCCGACTTGTTGAAAAAAAAAAAAAAAAATACTAGAATTATATAATTTTATGATTGAATGTAAACATTATACTTGTACATGCTTTCTCATTTAGTTCTACACAATATTTAAAATTTTATTTTGTTGACTTCTTGTATGTTTTTTTAAATGGTAAACAAAAAGTTATTGTTCATTATTCCATTTTTTCAGCTGAACTTCTTCGGTTGCTGGAGTGGGGATGGAGTGGGTCTCAGAACAGAGAAACGCTGGAATCATGCCTTCAAGGTCTTCGTCGGGTTCCACCAGAGGAATTGATGGTTTTCCTGCAAGATACTCTTGATGTACTCTTGGAAATCCTCATGAATAATTCTACAGATGATGACAGTGATAATAAAGTGTTTGAAGCACTGGTTAGTAGCATCCTTACTTTTGTAATATGTCAGTGTTAATTTGCAGGAATTTAATGCATAATATTGTTTAACCACTTTAGGGTCCGTGCCGTTGTTCTACGGCGTGAGCTCAGCTCGCTCAGATAAGCTGTGAGCGTTAAATTTGGGCCTAGATATGAGAGAATAGGTCTATGTGGTAAATGTGCACCATATAAAAAAAATTTGCATCTTGCAGTGAATAATGAGAAAAAACCTGCGACCATGTTTTTGGTTTAAAACAGTGACTGCAATGTATTTTCATATTGTTTTTATGGTTATATTCACGGTTTCTTGGTCTTATTTGATAGAATGGAAGATATATATCAGAAATAGAGATGATTTTAATTGGATTTAGGATGGACAACTGCTTAAAATTGAGCTCAAAGTAGGGGAAATGTTCGATTTTTGCCAATGTTGAAGAGTAAACAAATCACATCACACATGCAATACACATCAACTGGTGGGTCTAATATGTGTTCACTAAGGCACTGATATTATTTATTCATTTATTACAGTAAATCGTCTATTTTTGTGTGTGAATAAAAATTCTTTGTTTGAAATTTGAGTGAAATGGACAAATTACCAGTTTCTGATCACTATTGGGTAGTTGAAATAGTTAATTGGGCAGTTTCTTGTGCTCAATCGCTAAAATGGAAGGTAGAAACAGGTTGCTGGAATTGCATTTTATTGAAAAAGTAAGAAATATCACAATAATTTTTAAAGTACAATATATGCATATTTTTGCTTAAAAATCAGGTTTTAGAGAAAATGCTTGAAAACGCAGAGAATCGTCGAATTATACAACAAAATAACGTTTTAGCATATTTTTCTTCATTTTTAAATGAAGAAAAACAGCAAAATAGCTTAGAATTTTGTTGACTGGAATAGTGTAAGTGTCCTAAAATAGAACTCAAAGCGGGCAAAATAGCCGATGCGTAAATATCGCTGACACAGCAAAATTCGTGATAGCGTAATTTCGTAAATTTTCTATCAAATTTCGTACTTTTTGTTTTATTACCTTCAGAAAAAGATTCTCTTACCATTTCATAAAAAAAATAACAAATTTTTTTTTTTTAAATTCTTGGACCCTGTGGACAAATCTCAGATCGGGGGTCTGGACCCTCAAAGGGTTAATGATAAGAATGTTTCAAGGAGACTGCATTTACTATTTCCTGAATTTAGGGAAAATGGATTTGATAGTAATAGATACTCCATTCATTACTATCTGTAAACTGTAGATTCCTCAGTGTGATAAAATAAAAGTGGGTTATTCATTTATTAATTACATTAGAAAAGGTAGGAATTTTCAGTTATTTTAGAAGATAGAGTACAGTGTAACTAAGATGTTTAATTAAACTCATATGAAATATTAAATCCTAATCATATTTTAGAGTTTGCCTCCCATGTCTTGGTCACAACTACCCCTCTTCTTTTTACTTTACGTAAATGTGCATGAGCGTGTTAGATAGGAGTGAATGGAGATGAATGGTTTTTGGGACCTGATGAGCTGTTGGAGTGTGAGCAGGGTAATATTTTGTGAAGGGATTCAGGAAAACCGGTTAGCCGGACTTGAGTCTTGGAAATGGAAAGTACAATGCCTGCACTAAAAAGGAGGGGTTTGGGATATTGGCAGTTTATAGAGAGACATCCAAACTGTCGTATCTGAGCGCCTCTTCAAAGACAGTGACTATGTATGAGTGATGGTAAAAGTGTTGAATGATGATGAAATTTTTTTTTTTTTTTTTTTTTTTTTGGGGTCACCCGCCTCAGTGGGAAACGGCCAACGTGTTAAAAAAAAATGATCCTTTACCATGGAAGTTTTTATTTTTTAACACTGGCAATCTTCCACTGAGATAAGGTGACCTGAAAAACAAGTTAACATATTTTTTTTTTTTTTTTCAACAAGTCGGCCGTCTCCCACCGAGGCAGGGTGACCCAAAAGAAAGAAAATCCCCAAAAGAAAAAACTTTCATCATCATTCAACACTTTCACCACACTCATACATAATCACTGTCTTTGCAGAGGAGCTCAGATACTACAGCTGAGAAAAGTCCCTCCCAGCTGTCACTATCTCAGACCCCTCCTTTAAAGTGCAGGCATTGTACTTCCCATTTCCAGGACTCAAGTCCAACTAAATCAATTAACTGGTTTCCCTGAATCCCTTCACACAATGTTACCCTGCTCACACTCCAACAGATCGTCATGTCCCAAAAACCATTCGTCTCCATTCACTCCTATCTAACACGCTCACACATGCTTGCTGGAAGTCCAAGCCCTCGCCCACAAAACCTCCTTTACTCCTTCCCTCCAACCTTTTCTAGGACGACCCCTACCCCGCCTTCCTTCCCCTACAGATTTATACGCTCTCCAAGTCATTCTACTTTGATCCATTCTCTCTAAATGACCAAACCACCTCAACAACCCCTCTTCAGCCCTCTGACAAATACTTTTAGTAACTCCACACCTTCTCCTAATTTCCACATTCCGAATTTTCTGCATAATATTTACACCACACATTGCCCTTAGACAGGACATCTCCACTGCCTCCAGCCTCCTCCTCGCTGCAGCATTTGCAACCCATGCTTCACACCCATATAAGAGTGTTGGTACCACTATACTTTACTATATTTACCATCATTTATTCAATAGTTCTCTTGCCAGAAGTATGGAGACATCACATTTCACATGATCCTCTGAGCTGTGGTATCGTCACCCATTCTTCAGAGTGCAGGCACTGTTTCATAACAGCATATTCATTTAATTTGTTTGAGACTAGAACTAAATTAATGCTGTAATCTTTCTTTGAACATGCCAGCCGTCTCCCACCAAGGCAGGGTGACCCAAAAAAAGTAAAAAACCACTTTCACCATCATTCACACTATCACTGTCTTTGTAGAGGCATGCAGATATGACAATTTAGATGTCACCCTAAACAGCAAATATCAGGTAGAATTAAAGGAGAATGGGCAAATGGTTCCTTACGAATTGCTTGCTGATACACTCATTGCTTTACAGTGTCTATTACTGACTTACACATTTTCTTATTAATTTTTGTTTAGGTTGTGGTGTTTTCAGAGTTGCTTTTTAATATTTTGAATTGGAAAAAATAATTGATTAACTTGTTGTGTCTGTGAAAAGTAAAAAAGAAAGGCAAAAAAGCATATACAGTGGACCCCCGAGTATCGTATAAACTTCATTCCAGAAGCCTGCTCAAGTGCCATTACCGAACGAATTTACTCCCTTAAGAAAAAATGTCAA
Organism: Cherax destructor; assembly: GCA_009830355.1. Classification (NCBI taxonomy): domain Eukaryota; kingdom Metazoa; phylum Arthropoda; class Malacostraca; order Decapoda; family Parastacidae; genus Cherax; species Cherax destructor. The sequence goes on from WNWK01007850.1 coordinate 52,016, forward strand.
GTAGGTTAGTCCATTTCAGACCCCCAAAAATACACTTACAAAAGCACTTACAATATTATACTTACATAATTGTACGATTTCCGGGGTGTACGTAACTCGGGGGTCCACTGTAATGGAAGAAAAAACTAAGTGAATACTTAATATCACTGGATTTATTTCTTCAGATCTACTGGGTGCTGAAGCTGTTCATTACTCATTTAAAGGCCTTTAAATGATAAGTCAATTAAGATTGTAAATGTTTGAACTCTAATGTAAAATTTTGTTTGCACTCTAAATTTTTTTTTTTTTTTACCAGATATATGTCATCACAATTGCTACAGACAAAAACAAACATGAAGCATTTCAGCCAGTTCTAGATACATATATTCAACAAAACTTCCATGCAACCCTTGCATACAAGTAAGGATTTACCAAGTTTTTAATTTTTTTTTAAGAGTAAAGTCAAGTTGTATGTTTTATCACATTAATGTCTTTATAATGGTAATTTTATAATGGTAATTTTCTTTTTGGGGATTTTCTTTCTTTTTGGGTCACCCTGCCTCGGTGGGAGACGGCAGACTTGTTGAAAAAAAAAAAAAAAAAAGATACCAAAAGTGCTTGGATATCACATATCCCTCTGTATGGCAATATCTTCACACATCCTTCTGAGTGTATGCACTGTACTTTGCTTCCAGACTAAGTCCAGCTATCTGATTTCCCAGAATTCCTTTATGAATATTATCTTACACTCCAAAATCACGTCAAATCTTCAGAAGCCAACTTGCCGTCACATCCCCTAATGTCACACCCTCATATATTTGTGAACTGTTGTGATGATATCTTAAACTTCATTACAGTAAAACCTCAATTTAATGGGCTAATAGGAAGAACTCACTGGTTGGTAATGGAGATTGTGGTGTATGGGGATAAGATTGTTCTCTTGTGATTGTAGCAATAATGGGCATTTCTGTAACCATCAGACTTTATCCGATGTTTCCAAATTAATCAAGCCAGTGGATTTCTCCCATATTTCCCAAAGGCCGTTAAATCGAGGTGTGTTAAATCAAGGATACACTGTAGTTTAAAAGTTATAGAACATTGTATTTGTATCATTTCAAAATTGACCATAAAAAGGGAGAAATAATTACAGCCTCTCCTCACTTAGCAATGTACCTACTTGTTTACTGACAACTCGGACTTACGACGGCTCTCTGACCAGTATGCATACCTAAATAATGTACAGTGGACCCTCAGTTTTCGTTGAAAATTCTTTCCAGAATGCTGTTTGAGTGCCGTTACTGAACGAATTTGTTCCCATAAGGACAAATGTAAATTAGATTAGTCATTTCAGACCCCCAAAAATACACTTACAAAAGCACTTACGAAAATACACTTACATAATTGTTCGAGTTTGGAGGTGAACGAAAACCGAGGGTCCACTGTATATTAGAGCTGATTTCCTCTATTTTATTTATTACAATATTCAGTACATTACTGTATAAACATTTAAAAATATACAAGAAATGTTATAAATGGTGCAAAGGTGACATTAGAACAATATCAGAGATGATTGACACAAACCCACTACCATTATAGTATGCTCCTCACTTAGCGACGAATTCGTTTACTGACTTAGTCTTAGGAACATAACTCTGTCATTAAGTGAGGAGAGGCTGTGTTAATGTTTTATATGTGATCACGCATTTATTTATTAACTGGCCACACTTTCACAGGGAAATAATATTTAATATATTTTCAGCAAGTTGATCCATGTTCTAAAATACTATGTAGAAGAGGGACAGAACACAGATCTGCAAGAAACCTTGAAGAAAGCCATGAAGTGCCTTCAATATGTTTTCAAATTTATCATACGCTCTAGACAACTTTTTGTTGAGTAAGTTTTTATAACTTGTACAGAATTTTCTTTACATATTGATTTTAATCTAAGGTAACTCTTCAGCTTTTATATCATTTACCTTTAGATGTGTTAGTGAATTATGTTTCTTAGTGCTGAAAAAATTAAGACGAACAAAAATATTACTGTACAAGTAATTCAGCAAAATTTATTTGTAAAACTAAAGAAGAAATATCATATGTTGTATTTATTTACATAATCTTAGTTACTGGTTATTTGCTTATATCAGGAATTGTGGTGGTCTTACTACTGATTCATAAGGAAGCAATAAACCCACAACAGTCATAAAGTGCCTGGAGAATGTGAGGTAATGAGGTCTGATCTGACTTGTTCACTGGATACCATATTTGGGAGGGAATTAATGAAGGGCTCACTCCTAAGACAATAAAGAGAGCAGTAGTGAATGAATACTGAAGGTTTACTGCAGTAGCAACAGTCAAAGATATTTATACAGGAGGGCCTCACTTATACATCAGGTTAGGTTCTGGGCTAGCACTGTAAAGGGAAAATCGCCATAAAAAGACTGATATAAAAGACTGATAACATGTTTACACTATCTTATATTAAGTGAGCAATAGAGCTAGGTTTAGAAAATACATATACAGTACACACGTTACTTACCTTAAAATATTTTTGTATTTCGCTTATAATTGGTGGTGAATATGTTTATTGTAGGTAGCCTGAATAAATAAAGATTGGGTATAATGAACAACCACTGTATTAGCAAAACGCTGTAAAGTGGGACCTGTCTGTACCATTAATATATCTACAAAGAAATTTATATGCATTTTACTTACCAGTACATTACTTATGATTCTCATATCAATATTTTATTTTAATATAACTGTATACAGTGGACCCCCGAGTAACGAGCAAAATTCATTCCAGAAGCCTGCTCAAGTGCCATTACCGAATAAATTTACTACCTTAAGAAATAATGTCAAGTAGGTTAGTTCATTTCAGACCCCCAAAAATACACTTACAAAAGCACTTAAAATATTATACTTACATAATTGTACGATTTCCGGGGTGCTCGTTACTCAGGGGTCCACTGTACAGGGTTTTTCTTTTTTAAGAAATTCCTAATTTCTCATTGTTTGAACATATAAAGAAATTATGTGATCAAAACGGTACTCCTAGTAAATTTGTCAATATTAATTTATATCTTGTCATACACTTAATTGTGCCTTGTAACATGATGCTTCTGTTTATCTTCATGCAGATTATATGGACGTGGACAGGAAGAGTTTGAGAAGAGTCTACAAAAGTTACTGGAGGCAATGGCTTCTATGATGAAGCACACCTTGGACTCCACTCTCACTGTACAAGCTCACTGTCTCAAGTATATCACCACAACTATTCCTGATATCATAACTAATTTTGATCCAGTCACAATGAGGTAATCTAAAATGAAGTGCATTTTTATAAATGAGCCATAGTAAAAGTGTAATACCTAACAACATTAGGACCAGTAATTTGTAGTAATAATAATTATAATAATAATAATAATAATAGTGATAATGTGAGATGTTTGAAAAACCAACATGCTTGTGTGAGTTTGTTAGATAGTAAGTGAAGGCAAGTGGTTTCTCTGCTGTCAGAGTGTGAAGAAGGTAACATTTATGAAGGGATTCAGTGAACCAGTTACTTGGACTTGAGTCCTGGAGGTGGGAAGGACAGTGCCTTCACTCTGAAGGAGAGGTGGGGATTTTTGCAGTTTTGTACTGTAGTAGTGGTACCTTGACTTAAGAGTTTAATTTGTTCCATGATTGAACTCGTAACTTAATTTGCTTGTAGTATATCAAATCAATTTTCCTCATTGAAATTAATTGAAATGCCATTAATCTGTTCCAACCCCCAAAAACCACCCCTTCACTACTCTACCCACATCTATCACTACTCCACTCACCGCCCTCATTACTCCACTCACCACCATCTCTACTCCACCCACCATTATCACTACTCCACCCACCACCATCACTACACCCACCACCATCACTACTCCACCCACCACCATCACTACTCCACCCACCACTATCAGTACTCCACCCACTGAAGGAACCTCTGTGAGGCAAGTAAATATCACGGAGGCCTTCCTTAATGTTTCTGGAAAACTCTAACTGTTGAAATGGAGGTTACCTCTTCCTCGGATTTATACGAGAACCAAACAAGGGACGAGGTGCCTCACTACAATCTGGGATTAGTGTGGGAGTATTATGCTTCCAGTTATGTCTTGGAAGAGCATGTGGGATGGGATGAAGTACCTGACATTCCTCTGGGTACAGATTTTGATTTGACTTCAGATATGCTGCCAACTAGTGGCGGCGTATCTGAAGCTCGCTCATAACTCGGATTTTGACTCGCAAGTTAAAGCAAAAAATCAACCGAGCGACGGCTCGTAACTCGGAAAACTTGTAAGTTGGGGCATTCATAAGCCAAGATGCCACTGTATTGGCACCCCTCTGAGAAGACAGTGATGGAGTGAGTGATGGTGAAAGTGTTTCTTCTGTTTTGGGTCATCTTACCTCGGTGGGAGATGGCTGGTTTGTTAAAAAAAAAAAAAAAAATTTCTTTGTATGTTACTTTCCATTATTTCTCTAAATAATTTTCTAGTTTATAAGTCAGTAGAGGAAGAACAAAAAATTTGTTCATGGAAAATAATATGATTTTATTTAACAGCCACATCATGGTGAAGATGATTGACAATCTAGACCAAAAGCGTATTCCGAAGCAGAAGCTGATGACTGTGAATGAAATTGTTCACAGTGAGCTCTTTAAAATCCCAGACTGTCGGCGAGTATTGCTCCCATCATTCATTAATCACATTCGTCGACTTTTGGCTTCAAATGACGAGGTAAGCTAAGTAAGGTTATAGAACATGTACTGATATGTTAGTTCATTTTACATTATTTTTAATAATTCAGTTTTCATTTTTCTATCATGCATTTCACTTTTATTAATGTAAATAAATGTTAATATGTAGTGTATATATTTATATAATTTTGTTTGGTGATGGTAAATAGTGTTCTCTGTGCATGATTATTTAAATATTGTATATAAAAGATTCATTAATTTCCTATGCAACCCACTTTGATCAGCTTGTATGTAATTACATTGCTTCTGCTTGTTTTAGTTATTTACTTATTGTACTTGTGTACTTATAATTTAACCAGCATGCATGATTAAGCTCTGCAATGCTTTTTTTGTGGTGGTTTGATATTCTTGGTAGATTCTTATGTATATATTTTTTTATTACATTTTAACATTGGGGCAAAAGTTGGGTAAAAGTCTGATACTATACAGTATAACTACAAAAATCCAAACTCCAAACATCCCAAAACTGCAGGAAAATGCATTTGCCTTTCAGTTTACATCTTTAGATCCATCCAAACATAAATTGCAAATGACCGAAGTTATTTTTGCAACTGGATGGACTTGAGTTGAACAAAAGTTGGCCGTATGGATATCATTTGGCTTTTAATGTAATTTTTAATTAATGTAAACCTTATGAAGCTTTTAGAATTGCTTCTGGACAAGATACTGCATTGCCATGTAAATAAAAGGAGGAAGTTTTTTTTCTTAATATTAAACAGAAAATCAATTAATTTATTGTTGCATATAAATATAGAGAGGAGAGGCTTGTTATACATTACAAGAGAATATAATTTTTGTTTAAAAAAATAGCCCATTTAAAAGGCAGGATTCAGACCCATGGTAAGCTTGTCCTAAACTAGCAGTCCAGTGCTCCAACCACTATACTATACTATTAGACCAGCATGGTACAGTTGTTGTAGCACTAGCTAGCTTCATGACTGGTTTGCCATAAGCTCGCATCCTGCCCATTCCAAGAATTATAATCATGTTATTACAATTTTGTGAGTCACTGGTGTAAAACTTTGTGTGATATAGTGGCCCAGAAGGATGTTTAAAAAAAGTTCTTAAAGTTCTGTATAGACACTGTATCAGACAAGATCTAACTTTGAAGAATTGGGCAAAGTTTTTTATACAAGTAGTTTAGAGCGAGAGAGAGACTGAAGGCTTGTGTTTATTGGTGATGTATATGAAAAAATATGTTTTATGAGAAATTTTATCGTAAAGATCACTTTAAATTCTAGCAAGGATGGCTCCATAATTTTAAGCTTAGGTAGGAAATAATACAAATTTCTATTTGTGGTGAGAAACTGTCTGTAGATGTATATTCTTCTGATGTATATATACAGGTGCCAGAATATTTTTTATGAAACATAACATGGGAGAGGCAGCTAGTGACAGGATACTCCAGCCATTCACAAGTACCCTCAACCAAAAAGCATACATACTCCTCTAACACCCCTCCAGGAGAGCCTCCTTGATGCCAGTGATAGGCTTTTGATCCAAGGAATTGGACATGTGCTCTCCTTCCTTGGATCAAACCTGAATGCCTCCCATTTCCTGTATGACCCCTATGAATCTAGGGCTTTCCCATGATTGTAATAATAATACTAGTCCTCCACTACTGCAGTCTCTATTAAATACCATAATTCTGCAATAATACTTTTTTTTATCAAAGATTGCAGGATGATTTGGTAAGTACCCTCCCTGTAAAGCATAATATTTACTGTACCAGTTCAAGTTTAAGGAGGATTTTTGTTTTGTTTTTAACATTACAATTATTCAGACTTATAAAGAGAGTCTTCACTCGGATCTAACATGCTCATAGAAGCCTTCTAGCTGTTCAAGCATTTAGTACTCAAAACCTTAATTTACCCCCTCCCTACATCCCTTCCTGTGACCATCCTACCCCTCCTTTGTTCCATCCCCAGATTTATGCACCCTCTTGGTCATCCTGTTCTTCTCCATAATTATAATAATATGAGGTAGTAATGTTAATTGAGATTTTATATAACAGTACAAAATACAATATTCTATTAGAATAAAATAACGTAATATAGGAAATAAAAATAATGTGAGGTACTAATGCTAATTGAGTTGGTCAGCATTTTCGCAGCTGAGTTATGCGCAGTACTCATTACTGTCATATACATTGCAACCATGTCCACCCCAATCATTGTTTTAGACTCTGAGTGCATTACAAGCTATCCATGAATATGATTCCCTACTTTTCATATTGTACTTTGTATGCAATAATGTAAAATTTCTGTCATGTACAGAAAAGCTTTTGTTCGGTAACAGGACACATGGCAATGACAATGTGGGCTCAAGTCACTTGGTCCACTATTCATGATCCACTAGTCTTCTACAGGGGAGTCTTTCTTGAAATATTTTCCATTACTGTCCCAGAGACTCCAAAACTGTTGGATAGTGTTGGTCTGAATTATGGGATAGTAAATTGTTTCCCATCAAATGCAATTAGGCTTCTTCTCATTTTCTTTCCATCGCTGCCAGGCATAAGTTGTTAGAATGGGGAAGAGTAAGAAGCAGTGTACCAAAAGGATTGGTATTAGGACCAGTGCTGTTTCTGGTTTATATGAACAACATGCTAGATGGAATTGAGTCAGATGTTACTCTATTTGCTAATGATGTAAAACTAATGAAAATGCTAACAAATGAGGATGGGGAAAGGCTGCAAAAGGATCTGGACAACTGCAGAGTTGGTCAGATAGGTCATTGCTTGAATTCAACCCCAGCAAATACAAGGTTATGAGTTTTGGGAAAGGGGCCAGAAAACTAGATGTAGACTCTGAGGACAAAGGCTGCAAGCCTCATTCTAAGAGAAGGACCTGGGAGTAAGCATAGTGCCAACCATATCACCAGAGGCTCACATCAACTAAATAACATCTGCAGCCAATTTTTGAATGGCAAATGTGAAATTGTCCTTCAAGAATCTCAATGAGTCATTCCAGGTGCTTTATACAACATTTGTCAGTTGGAGTATGCAGCACCAGCATGGAACCATATCTGAGGAAGTATGTTAAGAAGCTGGAGAAAGTGCAGAGGTATATAACGAGACTAGTTCCAGAGCTAAGGGGTATGATTTACAAAGAAAGGCTGAGGTGGGAAACAGGTACTCAGGCTCAGCTAAAAGCTAGAGGCATAGGTAAATCACAGGGATGTCAGGAAGTATTTCTTCAGTCTCAGGGTAATGAAGAAATTGTGGAGGCAGACTTCATACATAGTTTTAAGAATAATTACAAATAAAATGCCCACGAGGCTAGGAGAGTGCGAATCTGGCAAGGGGCAAGTTGGGAGGTGAGCTAAGGGGTCGAATCTTAGCCAGGAGCTAAGACTCGACCCCTTCAGTCACATACAAGTGAGTACACTGATACCATATTTAAAGATACTTGGGGCGCCTCTGCAAGGACTGCCAGGTAACTCCCAACTATTCACCATATATCATTACATTGTCCTGTCTATCAAGAGAGCATGCAGAATTCACTTTCAACATCTTGAATGCCCTTATGCACTCCATTTACCCTCCTTGCTGGAGTTTCACTTGTGATACAGACTCACTGACTTAACTGAAAATCAACACATTGCACCAAATATGATGTTTAATTTTATACCATCATTAACTCTCAACTCCCATTACACCCTACCCATACAACTTAAAGAACCTGTGCACTGTATAACCCATACAAGTTTGGCTCATGTTTTTTAATATATTAACAATAGTGCAATAAAAATTTGCACCATGGTTTTTGGTGCCTTCAGCTCATAATTGAGGGATCAAGGTTCAATTTTGGTATAAGTGGAAATTTTGGGCATGTTTCCTTACACTTGTTGTCCCTGTTCACCTAGCAATACGTAGTACCTGAGTGTTAGCCAACTGTTGTGAATAGCATCCCTAGGAGGGTGTTATTATAGCTTAGATAGGCTTTGATATGAGTTGAAGTAGAATAATAGCTGCTTTACTGCATATTTACCAATGTAAAAAATTCTGTGAAATTTGGGAATTATAAATAGTGTACAGTACCTTCAATTTTTAGGCATAACTACATAAAAAATTAGGGTATACCGAATTATTGGCTAGCAGCTGCCTCCACAATGAGAATTCACAGTTAGGATAGATTGCTAGGCACAGACTGATTAATCATTGACATCCTTTCCAGTGATTATATCTGAAAATATACTTCTGAGTGTAGTTATGGTAATTTTTAAAATCATCGTGTATGATAGTAATATTTGCAAAAGTAAATTTAAAGATTAATTGGTTTTCTTTACATTTTAATAACTTCTTAGAGAATGTCCTACTTTGTGTATTTTGAAGCTTAGAACTTATTATAATTTATTAGTGAATGAAAAAATAATACTGTAATGTTTGACTTTGAAACAACTTGCTAGTTACGATTGTTATTTTTTGCAGATTTGTCTCATGTGATAGTTTGTAATGATAGTAAAGAATGAGTGACATATATTGTACAGTAAGCACTTAGTATTGCATAGGGTGGTGAATGTTGCAAGAAGAAGGCTGGAGGCAGTGGAGATGTCATGTCTGAGGACAAAGTGTGGTGTGAATATAATGCAGAGAATTCGTAGCTTGGAGATTAGAAGGAGGTGCAGGGTTTCTAAAAGTGTTATCCAGAGGGCTGAGGAGAGGTTGTTGAGGTGGTTCGAACATTTAGAGTGGATGGAACAAAATAGAATGACATGGAGGGTGTATAAATCTGTAGTGGAAGGAAGGTGGGGTAGGGGTTGTCCTAGGGAAGGTTAGAGGGAGGAGGTAAAGGAGGTTTTGTGTGCAAGGGGCTTGGACTCCAGCAAGTGTGAGCAAAGTAACATTTATGAAGGGATTCAGGGAAACAGGTTAGCCAGACTTAGAGTCCTGGAGATGGGAAGTACAGTGCCTGCACTCTGAAGGAGGGGTGGAGATATGTTATAGTTTTTTAACTGTAGGACCAGCACGCCTCTGGCAAAACAGCGATGGAGTGAATGATGATGAAAGTCATCTAATGTGTTAATAAAAATAATTTTTTTTTTTGGAAATCTTGCCAATTTATTTTTCTGTGATTTAAGAGGGAAACCAAACCACCACACAAAGGCACATGTCCTTTTCCTTTTCTATCCTTCTTTCAGTCACGTGTGATATAGCTATCTCTACTCAGTGCCCATTCCTCCCTTGCCTTTCTCAGTATTTTAAGGAGTCATTTGTCCTTGACACTATCATTATTATCCTACCCCCTCCTGTATTATACAATGTAATTCAGTGTCTTTTTCTCTCATGTTCATTATCCTAGAATCCTCAGACAACAAATTTTACAATTATTTTATTTTAAAGAACTCATCCATGTTCAAAACTGCTTTTAATGTACTCTAGGTTTAATCGGTGCAGTGTACTAATTGGCTCATATTTTGAGCTCCAAAGTAATATACAAAGGATTAATAAATACTAATGAAGGTAAAACAACTATACAAAAATTTTATGAACAAATATTTTGTTATTGGGTATTTGTCCTCAGACAATTATCAGTTTATTGTACAAGTCAGTAGTATTATTTTCTACCTGGCTGTTTTGATGCAAAAACTTTTGGTTATTATTTATTTTAACAAATTAATACTGTGTTGTATGTTTAGTTTATCATTTTTCTTTTTTTTAGTAAAGCACATCATTTACAAAAAAAAAAAAATCCCCAGTTATATTTTTTTCATTTATGAGCCTGATAGAGACTAGCTACAGTTTTGAGAAAAAAAAAATAAATTAACTATCTTTTGTGAGTTATGAAAATTTTTGTAGATCAACAACAAATGGGATATTTAAATATACGTATTAAGCTGTAGTTTGAAGTCTTAAAATGCCTTGAATCAAAATGCAGTCTTAAAACTTTTAATTCCATATAACTTGAGATGTCACAGAATGCCTATATTTTCAAAATAGTATACATGATTGTTACAAAATTAAGTGACATATTTCATACACAGTACAGTAAGATGTCTTTTTAATGGACAAATATTGGGAACGGGGTATGATACTGCCGATTTTGTCTGCCACTATGAATTATGAAATAAATATTCCACATCTTCTTTGTCTTCTGAAATAGTGGACTTGATCCACTGATGCAGGAGACAGACAGACACTAAGAATGCCAGTATTGTAAGCTGTAGTAATACTGTACTGTATGGTAATTTTATATTTCTCTACATGCTGATAATGAAAAACTTTCATACTGTACAGCTAAACTACTAAATTAATTACAGTGGAACCTCGGTACTCGAACTTAATTCATTCCAGAAGGCTGTTCGAGTGCCGATCCATTCGAGTATCGAACAAATTCTTTCCAACCAATTTTCTTTTTGGTTGGTTGTTATCACTAATCTTCATAGGCCCCATGGTGACTTGTTTATACAAATACTAATATAAAAAAAAGCCACCCAAAAATGCGAAGAAACACGAAATAGTTTACAGCGAAGTTCTGGCAGGTCATGTTTGTTTGGTCGAGTAGGGAACTGTTCGAGTACCGAGGTTCCATTGTATTTACCTAGCACACAAGATTACAGTATTAATATTTGTTATTTTCTTTTACTATATTTTTACAAATATTTGAGTACTAGCATTCCTTATTTAATATTGCTAGAAGGGTTAATTATTAGAATAATTATTGTTTGCTGTTCATTAAATTAAAGTAAATTAAACCATGCTTCAATCAAAAGTTTACAAGTCAGACTTTGTTCATTACTGTAATTTTATTGGGGTGGGAAAGTATAATTTGTGTGTTGCTCTTACATGACAGAGTAACCAACCTCCGGCATGTGACATTGTACCAACCACTCAGTTGTACACTCCAGTGTGTAATGTTTTTCTGCCATACAGGTCATTGGCCCTAATACTAATGTTTTGTAATGTAAAATTAAAGAAACTCTCTTTTGCATACATAAATGATATAAAGCTTTATAGGACTATCTTTATACATACAGTATATCATAAATATAATTTTCACTTTATGTTGTATAAAAAGATACAAAATAATTGCTAGTACCAAACTAAAACTTAAGAATGCCTCAAAGCTATATGAAAATAGCTTGTTCCAAGTGTGCACTCAGGGCATTAAACTCCTCTCTGATTTATGTAAGTGGATGTTGCCATTTATCAGTTTTTGTGATGCCTGTTTAATCTTTCCTGTAAAAATACTTCTCTGCTGTAAAAATAAGTCACAGCAATAAAAAAGAACTATGTACTGTAATTAATAAACAATGTAAGTTTCATAAAATAAAAAGCAAATTATATACAGTGGTACCCCGACTTACGATGGTCCCCAAACTCACCCTTTTATGTAAGTTTATTTTTTTAAATGCTTTTGTAAGTGTAATTTTGGGGGTCTAAAAGGACTAGTCTATTTTACATCATTCCTTATGGGGATAAATTCGTTTGGTAATGGCACTTGAACAGCATTCTTGAATGAAAAAATATCGTAAGTCGGGGTACCACTGTATTATTGTACGTACTTATATTTCTTTGTAGAGGTTCTTTTATATGACATTTCCATAGACAATGTGAGCAAATGAGTTGGATGTTGAGTATTGGGTGACTGGGTAGTGATTTTGTAGCCAAAGTTTTAACCTAAGAAATCAGATTGATGTATTGGGTTAATGCTTCATAAGTAGTGACTGATAAAAAATATTAAGTATGTCTGTGCTGAGTTTGTTATGTAGAAAGTCAAGTGCAGAAGGAAAATATGTTGAATGCTTGTATATTGATAAAGAAAAAATGCACAAACATGGGAAGTTCTATTCAGAGTAAATGTGAATGTAAGAGTACAATGATGAAAGAAGTGTTTAAGGAAATGCTGACAGGTGAGGGAGGAATTAGTACATAGATTGTAAGTGTATTTGGATAACCTAAGTCTGATAAGTAGAATTATTGAGAAAAGTTCAAATGTAGGCATGATTGGCTTCCTAGTGTGAGATGAAAGCAAGGTAGACTACCAGAGGATGGATCATTTAATTTGGAAACAATGGACAAAGTTTGTTGGTTACAGAATTGTCTCTCTTTATATGTGGGGGTTGTGTGTGTATTCTCTCATTATCCACTACAATTGACATTACAGGCCATTCACTTCCCTGTTAGTCTATTATATGGAGGATTTACTGTATTGTAGAGAAAGTAAATTCTACATATTATGTCAAGTGTGATTAGAGAAATCCTATGTTGTCTGTAGAGGAGTGTAAATGGCTGGGATGTGTGTGTATAATCTGAGTAATAATTTTGTTCCTACATAAGTTCTCTTCAGAGGGATACCTTGATGCCAGTGAAGGGCTCTTGATCCAAGGTAATGGATCTACCCTTTTCCTTGGATCATATTTGATTGCTTTTATTCCTCAGGCATTTTATAACCCCTATAGGTGTAGCACTTCTCATAAAATAGTATTATTAATCTTGCATTGAATGTATGTTCAGATTACTCAGGGCTCTTTGTTAATCTTAATCTTGTTTTCCCCACTTCTTCCTCCTACAGTTTTCACAAGTTATTTTTTTTCCTGTATTTTTCCAGCTAATGCTCATAATGAGTGGTATTGAATGTCAGTATACAGTGGACCCCCAGGTAACGTAAAAACTTCATTCCAGAAGCCTTCTCAAGTGCCATTACCGAACAAATTTATTCCCTTAAGGAATAATGTCACGTAGGTTAGTCTATTTCAGACCCCCAAAAATACACTTCCACAAGCACTTACAATATTATACTTACATAGTTGTACGATTTCCAGGGTGTTCGTTATTCGGGGGTCCACTGTACTTACATATATGGACTGTGAATACATTCATATATCTGTATAGGTAAATGTGTGTGCATACATACACATAAAAAATGTGAAAAAGAAAAGAATGCTTATCTATGGAATAACAGTTCATCCCACCCATCAATTAATTTTTCAGGGAGATAAATGGAGAATAAATTTCATAAAAACTAAATCAAATGGAAAACAAAATAGAAAAGCAGAGTATTGAGCATGTTAATAAAAATACATGTACAGTACAGTGGTACCTCGAGTTACGATATTTTTTCGTCCGAGAATGCTGTTCAAGTGCCATTACCAAACGAATTTATCCCCATAAGGAATAATGTAAAATAGACTAGTCCTTTTACACCCCCAAAAATATACCTACAAAAGCATTTAAAAAAATAAACTTACATAAAAGGGCGATTTTGGGGACCATCGTAACTTGAGGTACCACTGTATATGCAAATATAGACAGGATATAGTATTCTCATAAAGGCCAGAGCTAAGGAAAAAATAAAGCGGCAGCGGTACAGTGTGATAAGTGTGACACAACTACTCATATTGTGAAGAGTAGAATTGAGAACATTGGTAAAAGACAAACTAAAGATTACAGAAATTAAATTCAGGTCATAAATAACATTGTGAATTCTAGTAACAGAAACCCAAAACAAAGTTGAAAGACTTGTTATTATAAATTTATACAAGCCACTTCTTCAATTAATCACGAAAAGCCAAAAATCATTGTTATTGTTAATTTCAGTTATAAAAAAATTCCACAGGCAAATTAGATAAGAGTAAGGTGATGAGGGTATCAAACGATTTAGATAAAGAAAAATTGGACATCACATTGGAGGGAGGGAGTATGGAAGTGAATGTTTTCAGATATTTGGGAGTTGACTAGTCAGCGGATGGGTTTATGAAGGATGAGGTTAACTATAGAATTGATGAAGGAAAAAAGGTGAGTGGTGTGTTGAGGTATCTGTGGAGACAAAGAATGTTATCCATGGAGGCAAAGAAGGGAATGTACAAGAGTATAGTGGTACCAACACTTTTATATGGGTGTGAAGCATGGGTTGTAAATGCTGCAGCGAGGAGGCAGCTGGAGGCAGTGGATATGTTGTGTCTAAGGCCAGTGTGTGGTGTAAATATTAGGCAGAGAATCCGTAGTGTGGAAATTAGGAGGAGGAGGTGTGGAGTTACTAAAAGTATTAGTCAGAGGGCTGAAGAGGGGCTGTTGAGGTGATTTGGTCATTTAGAAAGAATGGAACAAAGTAGAATGACTTGGAGAGCGTATAAATCTGTTGGGGAAGGAAAGTGGGGTAGGGGTCGTCCTCGAAAAGGTTGGAGGGAGGAGGGTAAAGGAGGTTTTGTGAGCGAGGGGCTTGGACTTCCAGCAAGCGTGCATGAGCGTGTTAGATAGGAGTGAATGGAGATGTATGGTTTTTGGGACCTGATGAGCTGTTGGAGTGTGAGCAAGGTAATAATTTGTGAAGGGATTCAGGGAAACCGGTTAGCCGGACTTGAGTCCTGGAAAGGGGAAGTACAGTACCTGCACTTTAAAGGAGGGATTTAGGCTATTGGCAGTTTGGAGGGACGTCTAAGCTGTTGTATCTGAGCACCTCTGCAAAGATAGTGATTATGTATGAATGATGGTGAATGTGTTGAATGATAATGAAAGTTTTTTCTTTCTTTTTGGGTTTTTCTTTTTGGGTCACCCTACCTCGGTGTGAAACGGCCGACGTGTTAAACAAAAATATTGTTCGGCTCATCTGAAGGCAAAGGAAGTTGGATTCAGTTAAATTAAAGAAGAAACACAAGTAATAGAAGACAACACACCATCTGTTTTAAACTTAGTGCTGTATATACGTGAATGAAAAAAGAGGTCTAAATGTCAGCTTCTAAACATACTTAAAAAGTGACCATACTCTATTATAAGTAACATATAGAAGAGGGAAAAAAGAAAAGCACAAACAGGACTATTAAGAAAAGAAAATATGATGAGTTAAGACAGGTTTTTAGAGAAGGAAAGTAGACTGTAACAGTGGACAGATATACCTAAATTATGTGGAGGGTTTTGCAGTACACTATACGTATATGAAAGTGGGATTAGATAGTTTATTCCAAAAAGGAGCAAAGGACACTGCAGTTAAGACAGTTTAAAAGGCTGGTGATGGAGAGCCATGAAAAGACATGCAGACTTGGAATCAATAGAGGAAAGTGCTAACCCAGAGATCTACCAGATTAAAAGGAAGACAGAAGAAACTTCAAGAAATAAATAGTAGAAGCAAGATTTTCCTTTCTTAGAAGATAGAAGAGATTATAACTACAGTTGAGTTCGTAAGCTGCTATGAAAAAAAAATTCAGTTCTTTTAGAATTAACAGGAATAGAGGATAATCTGAAATTGACTTGACAAGTGAATTGAACTCCTGGAGGCTGTGTGCGCATGCAATTATGCAATTTTTTAAAATAATTATGTGCTCCTCTAACAATAAATATATACAGTAATTGCACAAAAATATTTACACTTTTCAACATGTATATCCTTTTTTTTTTTTTTTTTTATCTTTCTCTTTTTAAACTGTTTAAAGTACTTTTCAGTTTTTCATACTTATTCCACTGCTGCTTAATTGCTGGATTACCAATGCTTACATCTATTTTCTCATGGTATTTTATCAGTTTTATTTAAAAATTGCCCTGTCTACTAGTGTCAAAGTCTGTTAATTGCTTTTATACTGCCACTCACCTAATGTATCCAACCTTGACCCTACCCCTGCCACTACCTTGACCCACACCCTCCACCACCACATTACCTTGTACCTTCCTCAGATGACAGATCTTGAGGTTGTAATGAGAAAGGAGAGAAAAAAGTCCAAACTAAAAAAACTGCTGGATCTGGACAACGCTGCTCAGTTGCCTGAAGATCGCACCATCACAGAAGAGGTGAGGAGGCACACAAATCGGTATCCTATTAAGAAAAAATACAGTACAGTACATGTATGGGGTAAGAGTATTGTTGACGATGTCCATGTTTTGGAGTTAAGTTCACTTAGAGGTTGATTTTTATTGTATCGTGTGATGCATATTATTAAATCTGCTTTACAGCTCATGTCTTGGGATTGTGAGTTGCTTTGCATAATGGGAAAATCTTTATATCAGTGTCAGTGTATGATGAAGTTTGTGATGGTGATGATAGCATATCAGGTGAAAATCTTATAAATGTTCACATTTTCTTTTAAACAGTCGCTTAAGAGACATTGTAAGCATGTCATATGCTTAAAGTTTAATATCAGATTTAAATTGTTATGTAGGCCCATTCGATTTGTTTTTTATTTTGTCTGCCCATATATTTATCTAGCATTAACATTTCTGTCCATAGTCTTGTCGCTTTTATTTAGTTTGGTAAAGTTAGGTCCCCTGAGTGTGTAAAGTAGCCTGTGAAGTACCTTTGTGAATTATGCACACTTGGTCATTATTTCATGTATGATGCCATATCAGATTTATGAAATTAGATGCAAATACCTCCTTAGAAGCTAAAAAAAAAATATTTTCTTAGAATGTGCAAATACTTGAATTTTTTCTGAAGAATTGCACTGACAAATTTGGCTTCTGTGCAGGTAAATCAGGGTGAATTAGCTACCTCTTGTTTGAGTGAAATTAAAAGTATATAAAAAATAAAAATTTATTTCCAAGAGCAAAAAAAATACGTAAAATATGTACGTGTATGCATATATGCATATACATACTGGAAAGTAGAAGGAAAGAAAGAGCTTAAGACAGAGGTGCATCAGAGAGAGAGAAAGAGGGGGGAAGAAGGGAATTGAGAGAGTAATAGAATAAGTATTTTGGGAATTGGAAAGATAATCTTGGGTGGATAAAACATAATGAACCAAGTGGTTTTGTGTAAACATTACTATAGAAAGAAACATCTGAAAAACTGTCATCTAATGTTTTTCATGGGAAATTGAAAAAATACTAATAAAGTAAGTGATATACTACTGTATTTGAGTCTTTGGCTTTTTATACTCAAAAAGATTACATTTTTTTTATTAGGACAGGCACTTTTCATGAATAATATGTATAATGCAAATTAAATTCAGCCAGTTCATTATTAATTTTTCACAGAATTGTTTTGTGTCATAATGGCTTATATAAAATAATAATACTGTAATTTATACCCATATTTTCAGTTATTTTGTGGTAAGCATTTTAAGGACTGGTTAACATTTGCTAGAATGTATGTACTAATTTTAATAGATTTTCTTTCACTAATTCTTATTTGTTTCACTAATTTAATATCACAATTGAAGTGATGTATAAAGTTGCTAAATTTACCAGCTGCTGTTATATTGCCTTTTTCAATAATATAGATATATAGATTCTGGCTAATACAACTTAACCCATTGCTCTTGTTTTACATCAGTATAGATAAGTTAGTGTGGTGGGCCTTGATGTATGTAACATAGTTTGAAGCAGCTGCAGGACTTTTGTTTGTTAATGTAAAATTCTTGAGTACCAGGAGTTCATCATTACATCACCCTAATCATTACCTCATTAATCACCCGTAGATGTCTTCATCAGTCACTCTTAGTTGTCCCCATCAATTACTCTTAGCTGGCTCCATCAATAGCTATTTCCATTAATTACTCTTATTGTAATTATCACTGTGCTATAATATTACCTTTGGTAAGTGCACACATACAGCTTCACAGATGAGTACTCCTTCCAGCAACAATGTTGTGATTTGTAACATTAGTTCCACAACAGAGCTTTCAAGTCTTTCTTCACTCATAGTTCATTGTCACCCTCAAAATCGTTAGTAAATAACTGATATCTACTCATCAAAACAATCAAACAATATAATAGGTGGCTTGCAGCACAGTGGGTAATGTCTTTGACTTACAACTGAAAGATCCAGGTTTGATCCTGGGGTGGGTGAAAATGTTGGGCATGTTTCCTTGTGCCTATTGCTCTTGTTCACCTAGCAGTAAATAGGTACGGTAATCCTTTGCTTTATGTGTGTGAGTTATATGCAAATTCAATCATTTTATGACACCATTTCTGTATGTAATATAAATTCACTGTTATGCAATCAATATGGTTCACAACAAATAAGTGAAGTGCGGGGTGAATGCAGTGCACTTTGATTTCTTTTTTTTAGCTTTTAATATGCTCACAGTGGTGCTGGAACTCACGTTGCGCAAAATGAGGGGACATCTGTGCCAGTGTGTTAGCCACTTGTTGTGGGTCACATCCTGGAGTTTACCTGGAGAGAGTTCCAGGGGTCAACGCCCCTGCAGCCCGGTCTGTGACCAGGCCTCATGTTGGATAAGAGCCTGATCAACCAGGCTGTTACTGCTGGCCGCACGCAGTCCAATGTATGAACCACAGCCTGGCTGGTCAGGCACTGACTTTAGATGCCTGTCCAGTGCCTGCTTGAAGACAGCCAGAGGTCTATTGGTAATCCCCCTTATGTATGCTGGGAGGCAGTTGAACAGTCTTGGGCCCCTGACACTTATTGTGTTGTCTCTCAACGTGCTAGTGGCACCCCTGCTTTTCATTGGGGGGATGTTACATCGTCTGCTGAGTCTTTTGCTTTCGTAGGGAGTGACACTCGTGTGCAAGTTTGGTACTAATCCCTCTAGGATTTTCCCAGTGTATATAATAATGTATCTCTCCCGCCTGCATTCCAGGGAGTACAGGTTTAGGAACTTCAAGCGTTCCCAGTAATTGAGGTGGTTTATTGCAGTTATGCATGCCGTGAAGGTTCTCTGTACATTTTCTAGTTCAGCAATTTCACCTGCCTTGAAAGGTGCAGTTAGTGTGCAGCAATATTCCAGCCTAGATAGAACAAGCGACCTGAAAAGTGTCAACATGGGCTTGACATCCCTGGTTTTAAAGGTTCTCATTTTCCATCCTGTCATTTTTCTGGCAGATGCGATTGCTACAGTGTTATGGTCCTTGAAGGTGAGATCCTCTGTCATGATCACTCCCAGGTCTTTGACATTAGTTTTTCGCTCTATTGTGTGGTTGGAATTTGTTTTATACTCCGATGAGATTTTAATTTCCTCACGTTTTCCATATAGGAGTAATTGAAATTTCTCATCATTGAACTTCATATTGTTTTCTGCAGCACATTTAAAGATTTGGTTGATGTCTGCTTGGAGTCTTGCAGTGTCTTCAATGGTGGACACTGTCATGCAGATTCGGGTGTCATCTGCAAAGGAAGACACAGCACTGTGGCTGATATCCCTGTCTATGTCCGATATAAGGATGAGGAACAGGATGGGAGCGAGTACTGTGCCTTGTGGAACAGAGCTTTTCACTGTAGCCGCCTCAGACTTTACTCTGTTGACTACTACTCTATGAAGTGATAGCATACCGTTTCTTAGTTTGGGCTGGACTTTGGAATGAACTGTAGTAGGATAACAAAAGAAAGTCTACTACTGCAGTAGAACATAACTGTGAATTATCACTGGTTATATTATGGTCTGTTATGGTAGTGGAACACCACAGTCTGTTATTATTGTACAGTATATGCAAATCCACATGGAGAAATTTCAACAGAAGGTAATAAGAGTACTGGTATTATAGATTTTAACCTACACCTGAGGCTCTCTTCAGCGTACTGTTGAAAAGACCCTTAAAATATACAGCACTTACATTACTTTCTGTTTCATTTTCTCTTTTTAGGTGTACTTGTTCCTTTAGCTGGTACTTATTTATATATATATTTGTTTGGGGGATTAAAGTATAGATGTTCTGTCAGTCATCTGAAATCAGTGTCATGAGCCACTAATATAGTTCTCACTAATCTTTCACCTTGCTGCAGTCTCTTCTGAAAAATCTACATACGTATAATTTTTCAACGACTGGGTGGGATAAGTCTGGCTTCAATGGTTTCTTTGGGGGGCATGTGGTTGAAACATGAGGTGCAGGGCATATTAAACCATCTCTCTCAGCCTGGGTAGACTAAACTTCATATTGGTTCACATATGTTCATTTTTCTTTTAAAACTGGGACATTAGTGTTTTTTTTTTAGATTGTTTTATGTATGTACAGTACAGTATTTTCTTTGCATAATTTGTTTAACGCACGTTGTTTTTCTAATAGATAAGCTTATTATTTTGCTTGTTGCTAACTTTTGTGTTCAGTAATTTTGAAATTAATATAAATTGTTTTCTGACACTAGTCATGGACATATAAAAGTTAAAATAGTAGTGTGATACATTTTGATAATAATTACACAGCTTGAGCTGTGTTTTCTTACTAACTTTCTTCTTTCATCATCAAGTTGGATTTGTGTGTGAAAATCCTGGGAGACATTCTGGATGTGCTGTTTTCTAAGGATGTGGGCGATACCTCTGAAGACATTAGTCTGCTCTCCACCAGACTGCTGGAAGATATTCTTTCTACGGTGTTCAAGATGACTCGAGAGGAGCCACTAATTGTGAGTTCTAAGTCCTCAGGAGAAATAACTTTTTTCTTGGTTATTAACTGTGACTTCATGTTCTCCCTCTTGCTGTGTGTGTGATTTTGTGGTGTTTGTGTCTTCCTTTTTTCTTTGTATAGTATGAATAGTTAATATATACAGTGGACTCCCGCTTTTCGTGATTTTTTCGTTCCAGAATGCTGTTCAAGTGCCATTACCAAACAAATTTATTCCCATAAGGAATACTGTAAATTAGACTAGTCCTTTTAGACCCCCAAAAATACACTTACAAAAGCACTTACAAAAATACACTTACATAATTGTTTGAGTTTGGAGCATCACGAACACCGGGGGTCCACTGTACTGTTAACCCCACAAAATCACAGGCTTTTTTATTTGTGGCGTGGATTCACCTCTTTGGAGTATTTTTATTATAACTGGTGCTGTTGATATCATGTCATCTCCATGGAGAGGTGCCACTTTACAATCAGCAGTTTGGTCAGCAAACCTTAGTACGTACAATAAATCAATTTATATTCTTGATACACCACCAGATATTGCATTGTTAAAATATTTTCATTTCCTTAACTTACCCTCCAGAATCTGAGACGACTCTGAATTTTGCAGTAAAACTGTACCAAAACAGTTAGAATTGTTTAGGTTTCTTGGGAGCAACTTGTCTGTATAATTGCTGTGCTTGTTGTGTCTAGTATTTTCAATTTATATATGTTAAAAAACTAATATTCAGTGATTGTAGCACATACAAGTTTTTCTTGAGTATTTCAACCATCTACCATTTTGTTTAAAACTTTGTGTGAACAGGCATAGTTTATTTTTCCTAAGCTTTTCTTGATTCTAGTTAATCTTTCAGTGCAAATTTGTGAGTGTGCTGGTTTCCCTCTTTCGGCAAATGTCAAGACTGCACTTTGAGAACTTTTTTTGCCAATTTCAAATCTTGGAACAGCTCTGTAACTTCTTACTAGAGCTTCTGATGGTGGTGGAGAACCTTGTAAAAGATCCTGTGTTTCCTGCAGATTGGGCAGAGATGATTCTTCTAGAGAACAGGTCAGTCTGATTTTATCATATGGCCTATTCAAAGTTTTTCATTTCTCTCATTGTCTTTTACACGTTTACCAGTACGTAGAACATGTGATAGCTTAGTTTATTTAAAGGTAGAATTCCTTTGTTGTCCATAAAATTTCTATTCTTTGTAGAATTTATAGACTTTAAAGAACACGTTTGCAATGTGTTGACTTTTTGTTTGGGAGTAACTAGAGCTTAAAGAGTGTATTCATCACACCACATTCAACCCATGTTTCAGCATCATTACATTCTGCTTAATCCCAGGCTCCAACATTTTTTAAAGATTATTCTGTAAAATTTTGTCCCATGCTGGTGAAGAGCTCTTAATCTAAAGAATTGGAGCTACCCCTCTCCTTCCTAGGATCAAACCTGATTATCTTCCATTTTTCTAGTACTGTATATGTTTCATGAGATGTATGATAGGTATGTGGGAATGCATCCCTCAATTACTGTAATGTAGCTAGTTCCTATCTAATTGTTGTTGGAGATTTCTCTTACCATATCATATTCTCTTGCAGTGTAATCGTGAAGGTGTTGCGTCAGTGTTCACGAATAATTTCAGGAAGAATGCTTGAGCCTTTTCAAGAAAGTGTTTGGAGCAGCTTCTTTCATTGTGCCATCAATTTCATTACACAGGTAACATAATGAAGCATGCAATAATTTAGGCCTATTTACCTAAAAGCTGAAAAAAGGGAATGTGAATGTGTAGGATCATAAAAATGTGTAGACATTGGTGGAAGATAACTAGTGAAGGACTCTTGATCCAGAGAGTTGGAGCTACACTTTCTTTCCTTGGATTAAGCCTGATTACCTCGCATTCCCCAAGGCTCTGTATGATCCCTGTGGATTTAGTGCTTGCCATGAAATAAGTAAATATCGGGTAAGTAGGATTCAGACCACCGGGGCATGTTTCTTTGGTAATATTTAAATAAAGTTAATTATTAATTTATGGTGCATTTTGGCATGAAAAGTGAGTAATGAATGTTATAAATTATATCAGTTATATGTCCTGTATGCTGTAGGAAGCTTTGTGGCTGAGCTTGTAAGTCTTGATTGAGTTTTGAGGTACAGCCTCTCCTCACTTAATGGTGGGGTTCCATTCCTAACAGGTCGGTAAGCGAATTGGTCGTTAAGCGAGGAGCATACTGTACTGGTAGTGGGTTTATGTCAACCATCTTTAGATATTTTTTAATGTCACCTTTGCACCATTTATTTATTTATTTTTTTTTTTTTTTTTTTTATTAACACATCGGCCGATTCCCACCAAGGCAGGGTGGCCCGAAAAAGAAAAACTTTCATCATCATTCACTCCATCACTGTCTTGCCAGAAGGGTGCTTTACACTACAGTTATAAAACTGCAACATTAACACCCCTCCTTCAGTGCCGGCACTGTACTTCCCATCTCCAGAACTCAAGTCCGGCCTGCCGGTTTCCTGAATCCTTCATAAATGTTACTTTGCTCACACTCCAACAGCACGTCAAGTATTAAAAACCATATGCCTCCATTCACTCCTATCAAATACGCTCACACATGCTTGCTGGAAGTCCAAGCCCTCGCACACAAAACTTCCTTTACCCCCTCCCTCCAACCTTTCCTAGGCCGACCCCTACCCCGCCTTCCCTCCACTACAGATTTATACACTCTCGAAGTCACTCTGTCTCGTTCCATTCTCTCTACATGTCCAAACCACCTCAACAACCCTCCTCAGCTCTCTGGACAATCGTTTTGGTAATCCGCACCTCCTCCTAATTTCCAAACTCCGAATTCTCTGCATTATATTCACACCACACATTGACCTCAGACATGACATCTCCACTGCCTCCAGCCTTCTCCTCGTTGCAACATTCATCACCCATGCTTCACACCCATATAAGAGCGTTGGTATAACTATACTCTCATACATTCCCCTCTTTACTTCCATGGACAAGGTTCTTTGTCTCCACAGACTCCGAAGTGCTCCACTCACCCTTTTCCCTCATCAATTCTATGATTCACCTCATCCTTCATAGACCCATCCGCCGACATGTCCACTCCCAAATATCTGAATACATTCACCTCCTCCATACTCTCTCCCTCCAATCTGATATCCAATCTTTCGTCACCTATTCTTTTGTTATCCTCATCACCTTACTCTTTCCTATATTCACTTTCAATTTTCTTCTTTTACACACCCTACCAAATTCATCCACCAACCTCTGCAGCTTCTCTTCAGAATCTCCCAAAAGCACAGTGTCATCAGCAAAAAGCAACTGTGACAACTCCCACTTTGTATTTGCTTCTTTATCTTTTAGCCCAACACCTCTTGCTAAGACCCTCGCATTCACTTCTCTTACAACCCCATCTATAAATATATTGAACAACCACGGTGACATCACACATCCTTGTCTAAGGCCCACTTTTACTGGGAAATAGTCCCTTCCCTCCTACACACTCTAACCTGAGCCTCACTATCCTCATAAAAACTCTTCACTGCTTTCAGTAACCTTCCTCCTATTCCATACACCTGCAACATCTGCCACATGGCCCCCCTATCTACCCTATCATACGCCTTTTCCAAATCCATAAATGCCACAAAAACATCTTTACCCTTATCCAAATACTGTTCACCTATATGTTTCACTGTAAACACTTGGTCTACACACCCCCTACCTTTCCTAAAGCCCCTTGTTCATCTGCTATCCTGCTTTCTGTTTTACTCTTAATTCTTTCAATAATAACGCTACCATACACTTTACCAGGTACACTCAACAGACTTATTCCCCTATAATTTTTGCACTCTCTTTTGTCCCCTTTGCCTTTATACAAAGGAACAATACACGCTCTCTGCCAATCCCTAGGTACCTTACCCTCTTCCATACATTTATTAAATAATAGCACCAACCACTCCAAAATTATATCCCCACCTGCTTTTAACATTTCTATCTTTATCCCATCAATCCCAGCTGCCTTACCCCTTTCATTCTACCCACTGCCTCACGAACTTCCCTACACCCACAACTGGCTCTTCCACACTCCTACAAGATGTTATTCCTCCTTGCCCTACACACGAAATCACAGCTTCCCTGTCTTCATCAACATTTAACAAATCCTCAAAATATTCTCTCCATCTTCCCGATACCTCTAACTCTCCATTTAATAACTCTCCTCTCCTATTTTTAACTGTCAAATCCATTTGTTCTCTAGGCTTCCTCAACTTATTAATCTCATTCCAAAACTTTTCTTATTTTCAACAAAATTTGCTGATAACATCTCACCCACTCTCTCATCTGCTCTCTTTTACATTGCTTCACCACTCTTTTAACTTCTTTTTCTCTCCATATACTCTTCCCTCCTTGCATCACTTCTACTTTGTAAAACCTCTCATATGCTAACTTTTTCTCCTTACTGCTCTCTTTACATCATCATTCCACCAATCGCTCCTCTTCCCTCCCGCACCCACTCGCCTGTAACCACAAACTTCTGCTGAACACTCTAACACTACATTTTTAAATCTACCCCATACATTTTCGACCCCATTGCCTACACTCTCACTAGCCCATCTCTCCTCCAATAGTTGTTTATATCTTACCCTAACTGCCTCCTCTTTTAGTTTATAAACCTTCACCTCTCTTTTACTTACTGATTCTATTTTCCTTGTATCCCATCTACCTTTTACTCCCACTGTAGCTATAACTAAAAAGTGATTGCAGACTCTTGTTGGCGTATGGAAGAGGGGAGGGGAGAGGGAGGAGAGGTTATTGTTTGGAAGGGGAATCTCCCTCCATAATGACTTCAGGTATTAAGTACCTCTCTGGGGTTACTTCCCTTCTTTGTCTTTTAATGGCACTAGGACCAGATTGAGAGTCACTGGACCCCTGTTGCACAAAAAAAATGTCCAGAGAGCTCTGTTTCTGGCCCCTCTTTAAGATTTGCCTGAAGTGGGCCAAGGTTTTGTCACTGAACTTGTTTCAGCTTGGTCAGGGTGATATTTCTCAGCAAAAGCTTGCACCCTACTCCACATTGCATAAATCTCTTTAATCTCTGAAGAAGGCGCCTCCTTCCCTCTCCCTCTTCCTCTGAAGCAAGTTCCTCAGCTGTGGTCTCTTGCTGTTCCAGTTGAAGGTGTTGCAGTTCTTCAGTGGTTAGCTCTTCCCTGTGGTCCTCCACCAACTCTTCCACATCCTCGCCACTCACATCCAACCCCATGGACTTCCCCAAAGACACAATAGATTCGACGAAAGGCGTAGGGTCATCAGGATCAGCCTCAAACCCTTCAAAATCCTTCTTGAGGACACATTCTGGCCACAATTTTCTCCAAGAAGAGTTCTAAGTCCTGGAAGTCACTCCCTGCCAAGCCTTACCTATAAGGCTTATGCAGTTGTAGATATTGAAATGATTCCTCCAGAACTCTCTTAGGATCATTTCAGTGTCCAAGGTCACTTCAAAGCACCTTTGAAACACTGCGTTTGTGTAGAGTTTTTTGAAGTTAGAAATGACCTGGTCCATGGGCTGGATGAGAGGAAATGTGTTAGGAGGCAAGAACTTCACTGTTATAAAACTGAAATCCCTAGACAACTGGTCTACCAAGTTTGGAGGATGAGCAGGAACATTGTCCATTACCAGGAGGCACTTGAGTGGCAATTTCTTTTCCAGGAGGTATTTTTTCACACTCGGGCCAAACATTTCATGGACCCAGTCAATGAAAAGTTGCCTCGTGACCCATGCCTTATGATTAGCTTTCCACATCACACACAATTTACTCTTTGATGACATTGTTTTTCTTGAACACTGGGATTTTCAGAGTGATACACCAGTAAAGGCTTCACTTTGAAATCCCCACTAGCGTTAGCACAGAACAAAAGAGTTAGCCTATCCTTCATGGGCTTGTGTCCTGGCAGTGCCTTTTCCTCCTGCGTGATGTAGGTCCTCTTTGGCATTTTCTTCCAAAAGAGGCCTGTTTCATCACAATTGAACACTTGTTGGGGTTGGAATTCTTCAGTCTCTATGTACCCCTTGAATTCATGCACAAATTTTTCAGCCGCATGTTTGTCTGAACTTGCAGCCTCACCATGCCTTACAACACTGTGTATGCCACTATGCTTCTTAAATCTGTCAACCCATCCTCTACTGGCCTTAAATTCACTAACATCAGCACTAGTTCCAGGCATTTTCTTTACGAGATCCGCATGCAACTGCCTTGCCTTTTCACAAATGATCGTCTCTGAAACACTATCTCCTTCTAACTGTTTTTCGCTGATCCACAACAGCAACAACTTCTCCACAACTTCATTTGTTTATGATCTCTTTTTCGTTAACATGTTTACCCCTTTTGCCACATCAGCTTCCTTGATTTGTTCTCTCTTTGCCAGGATGGAAATGATTGTTGATTTGGATTTCCCATACATCCTGGCAAATTCCAGCACCCGCACACCACTCATTTTTCAGTAACTTCTTTCTTAAATTTCATTATGTTTCTCACTTTCTTTACCAAAGGAACTTGCTTTGGGCCCATGGTGGCTTATTTCACAGTCGCACTTAATAAACAAGCACATAAACCAATGGATTTTAAGGAAATGTTTGGATAAATGCGCGGAGTATATGCTCATTCACTGACAGACAAAGGGAGACTGACTTACCTATGTGCGGCGTCCCGGCGGGAGGCAGGCTGACGCATCTAATACGGCCAATTTGCGAGGCACCGGCCGTAATATGGAACAAAATTTCCGCCCGAAAACCGGCCTAAATATGAATCGGCTGATAAACGCAGCGGCCGATATTCGGGGTTCCACGGTATGTGGTAAGTGTGCACCACATAAAACAAATACAGTGGACCCTCGGTTATTGGCCGTAATCCATTCCAGGAGCTAGGCCTTTAACCGAAATGGCCTTTAACTGAATTAATATTCCCCATAAGAATTAATGTAAATACAATTAATCTGTTCCAGACAAAAATATTCACAAAAAAAAAAAAAAATTAACAATTAAATCAGTATTATATACCTTTATTGAAGACTAATGCTGGCTTCTGGAAGATAGGGAGGAGTTAGTTTTTGGAAGGGGACTCCCCCTCCAAGAGGACTTCAGGTAACAAGTCCCTCTCTGGGGTTACTTCTCTTCTTTTTCTTTTAATGCCACTAGGACCAGCTTGAGAGTCACTAGAACCCTGTCGCACAAAATAACTGACCAGAGTGCTCTGTTTCTGGCGCCTCTTTAACATTTCCCCTGAAGTGGAACAAGGTTTTGTCACTAAACATGTTGCAGATATGGCTTGTTTCAGCTTGGTCAGGATGGTGTTTTTCAACAAATGTCTGGACATCATTCCACTTGGAACAAATTTCCTTAATCTTTGCAGAAGGCACCTCCTTCTCTTCCTTTTCCTCCTCCTCCTTTTCTGAAGCAATTGCCTGAACTTTCGTCTAATGAAGTTCCACTTCCAGTTGTTGCAGCTCTTCAGTGGTTAGCTCTACCCTGTGGTCCTCCACCAACTCTTCCACATCCTCACCACTCACCTCCAACCCCAGGCTGTTCCCCAATGTCACAATATCTTCCACAACAGGCACAGGGTCATCATCTGCAAATCCTTCAAAATCCCTCTTGTCAACACAATCCGGACACAGTGGTTTCCAAGTAGAGTTCAAAGTCCTGGTAGTCACTCCCTCCCAAGCCTTACCTATAAGGCCTATGCAGTTGTAGACATTGAAGTGATTCTTCCAGAACTCTCTAAGGGTCAATTCAGTGTCCGAGGTCATTTCAAAGCACTTCTGAAACACTGCTTTGGTGTGCAGTTTCTTGAAGTTAGAAATGACCTGCTGGTCCATGGGCTGGAGAAGAGGAGTGGTGTTAGGAGGCAAGAACTTCACTTTTATAAATTTGAAGTCCCTAGACATTTGGTCTTCCAAGTCTGGAGGATGTGCAGGAGCATTGTTCAGTACCAGGAGACACTTGAGTCCCAAATTGTTATTCTGAAGGTATTTTTTCACACTTGGGCCAAACACATCATCAACCCAATCTTTGAAAATTGACCTTGTGACCCATGCATTTTGATTTGATTTCCACATCACACACAATCTTTTCTTGTGGACATTGTGTTTCTTGAACACTCTGTGAGTTTCAGAGTGATACACGATTAAAGGCTTCACTTTGAAATCCCCACTTGCATTGCTACACAACATGAGAGTTAGCCTGTCTTTCATAGGCTTGTGTCCTGGCAGTGTCTTTTCCTCCTGCGTGATGTAGGTCCTGTTGGGCATTTTCTTCCAAAACAGGCCTATTTCGTCACAGTTAAACACTTGTTGGGGTTTCAGATTTTCACTCTTTATGTAGTCCTGAAATTCCTGCACAAACATTTCAGCAGAATGTTTGTCTGAACTTGCAGCCTCACCATGCCTTACAACACTGTGTATGCCACTATGCTTCTTAAATCTCTCAAACCAGCCTTTGCTGGCCCTAAATTCACTACCAGCAACACTTGTTCCAGGAGTTTTCTTCACAAGATCTTCATGCAAATGCCTTGCCTTCTCACAAATAACAGACTCCACTACACTGTCTCCCACTATTTGTTTTTCTTTAATCCACAATAACAATAACTTTTCCATTTGTTCCATTATTGGTGACCTTTGTTTCATAAGCACATTTACTCCTTTGGCAACATCAGTGTCCTTGATTTGTTCTTTCTTTGACAGGATGGTTGTAATTGTTGGTTTGTTTTTCCCAAACATCCTGGCAAGTTCCAGCACCTGCATACCACTCTCATATTTCTCAATAATTTCTCTCTTAAATTCCATGGTGTTTCTCACTCTCTTTGCCACAGGAACTTTACTAGGAACTTTCTTTGGAGCCATGGTTACTTATTTCGCAGTTGCACTGACAAAAAACAATGGAAAACAAGTGAAATGTCTGGATGAATGAGCAGAAGCTTCCTTACGCACTGAGAGAGAGAGCCAAACTGAAGTGCAAGAGGCCCCAGCTGGCAGGTTGACGCGTCCCATACGGCCGCTAACCGAAATAACGGCCGCTAACTGGGAACCGTAAAACCGGCCGCTAACCGAGTTGGCCGCTAACAGGAACGGCCGCTAACCGAGGGTTCACTGTACACGCAGTGCATAATGAGAAAAAAAATGCGATCGTATTTTTGGATAAAACAGCAATTTTGCGGCGTTTTTTCGTATGTTTTTGAAGTTGTATTCACAATTTCTTGGTCTCATTTGATAGAATGGAAGATATACTGTATTACAGAAATAGAAATGATTTTGATTTGTTTTAGTTCTGAAAATGGCTTGAAACTAAGCTCAAATTAGCAGAAATGTTCAATTTTTGCTGATGTTCAAGAGTAAACAAATGATATCATGCGCCTAATATACGTCAGCTGGTGGGTCTAATATATGTTCACAGGAAATGTTAGTTTAGTGCCAGGAATGCCTGCATTGTTAATTCTGGATTCTACAGTGGTCCCTCGGTTTTCGCCGAAAATTTGTTCCAGAATGCTGCTCAAGTGCCATTACCGAACGAATTTACTTCCTTAAGAAATAATGTCACGTAGGTTAGTCTATTTCAGACCCCCAAAAATACACTTGCAACAGTTGACTGGGCGATTTCTTGTGCTCAATCGATAAAATGGAAGTAATACTAGCGAAATAGCTAAGAATTTGGTAGACTGGAATAATGTAATTGGTCTAAAATGGGAGTCAAAAGTTGGCAAAATCGCCAATGCTTAAATATTGCTGATGCAGCAAAATTTGCGAGAGTGTAATTTCGTCAATTTTCCATTAAATTTCGTACTTTTTGTTTTATCACTTTCAGAAAAAAATTCTACCATTTCATAAGGAAAAATAAAAAATTTTGGGGGAAAAATTCTTGGACCCTGGTTGTTATTCTGAGATTTGGCCTCTGGACCCTCAAAGGGTTAGGTATGCCTACTGGTCAGAGAGTCCGTCATAAGTCCGAGTCGTCGGTAAACGAGTAGGTACATCGCTAAGTGAGGAGAGGCTGTATTGTATTTCTCAAAATTCTCCATGGGGAAGTAGAAGAGAATTCTTCCTCCGTAAGCCATGCGTGTCGTAAGAGGCGACTAAAATGCTGGGAGCAGGGGGTTAGTAACCCCCTCTCCCTTATAAATTACTAAATGTAAAAAGAAAAAAACTATGAAAGCATTTCTTCTTTTTTGGGTCACCCTACCTTAGTGGGAAATGGCCAGTGTGTTAAAATAAAAATTCTCAAAATTGTCTTTGAATACTGAAGAGGGACCTATATATGAATGGGAAATGAGAGCAGTTACCAGCATTAAGAAAAACAGAATAAAATTGAAAGGCAGTTATAGATATGAATAATGTGGCAGATATAGACTAAGGCAAGTACATATTCAGTATCCATCATGTATTGAAATTATATTTTCATATTCACCTTTTGAGCAGAAAAATTCTTTGTGTAAAGTGGTTCAAATTAAGTGGAATATGTTTATTAAAAATTATTGCAATAATTTTTATATTAGACATTCATATAACAAAATAAATTAATTTTATCATTATGGATAATATTATGATGCATGTAAAGAATATTAATTATTATTTTTTCCTGTTAATGAACTAATTTGTCTTTTATTGTTCAGCCTTCTTTGCAGTTGGAAAATTTTACACAAAGCAAGAGAAACAAAATTCTTCATCGATATGGTGATATGCGTCGAGAAACTGCCTTGGAAGTTAAAAGCTTATGGTTCAGTTTAGGTAACTATCCCTATTATTTGATATTCTTTTCAGTTATTTGGGATTAAATATTTTGAGACCTAAACAAAGAATTACCAACAATTTTCTTGGGTTTCATAACTGATTCTGTGTACAAATTTGTTGTGTAGAAATTAAAACTCTCAGAAATACATAGTATACTACTCTCCCTCATGCAGGTCAACACAAGATAAGATTTGTAGCGGGATCAGATAGCAAACTGTGTATGGTTGGTCCATTCCTCAAGATGACGATGTTGCCTGATGTGGAACTTCGCAGAGCCACCATTCCTATCTTCTTTGACATGATGCAGTGTGAATTCTATTCTCTAAGAGACCAAGGGAAGGACTTGCCTCCAGATATGGCTCGTAATAACCAAAAGATTAAGGGAAAGTTTAATGAGGTGGGTACACAACATTTATAGTTTCATTAATATTTTAATGAACAATAACTCACAAATGCAGAGGTGCTAGAATTTAAGTAATTTTATATATATAAAAAATATATGATAATGTCAGTGATCACAAAATTATACAAATGCTAAAATATGTGTATGATTACTTATAGTCAGAGATTCAGGAAAACCAGTTCGTTGGACATAAGTCCTGGGGGTGGGAAGTTGCAGGTCTGAAGGTCATTTCAACTGTGATGTCATCACACTTCTGGCAAGACAGCTATGTAATGAATGATAATGAGTGTTTTTTTTTATTGATTGTAGCATATATATTACTTCCTATTTTTCAGTTTGAGAATGAAATGTTGGAAAAACTAGACCAGCTTGTTGAAAGTGGTCATGGTGATGAACATTATCGAGAAGTATTCCAGAACATGATTGGTGCTCTCTGTGAAGGTCACCATACCATGCAAGAATCTGGTCACAAATTAGTACATACAGTCACAAGACTAATGGATCGTCTCTTACAGTACCGCACCATCATGAACACACCTGACAATTCAGCAGAAACTCGCATGAGTTGTATTGTCAACCTATTGGTATGAATGCACAGTACTTTTTTTTTCACTCAAAAGGGGCTCTTATTAACACGTTGGCTGTTTCCCACCGAGGCAGGGTGACCTCAAAAAAAGAAAAAAATTCATCATTATTCAACACTTTCACCATCACTCATACATAATCACTGTCTTTGCAGAGGCACTCAGATACGACAGTTTAGACATCCCTCCAAACTGCCAATATTCTAAACCCTTCCTTTAAAGTGCAGGCATTGTACTTCCCATTTCCAGGACTCGAGTCCGGCTAACAGGTTTCCCTGAATTCCTTCACAAAATATTAACCTGCTTACACTCCAACAGCTCGTCGGGTCCCAAAAGCCATTCATCTCCATTCATTCCTATCTAACACGCTTGCTGGAAGTCCTATCCCCTCGCCCACAAAACCTCCTTTACCCTCTCCCTCCAACCTTTTTGGGGATGACCCCTACCCCGCCTTCCTTCCCCAACAGACTTGTACGCTCTCTAAGTCATTCTACTTTATTCCATTCTCTCTAAATGACCAAACCACCTCAACAGCCCCTCTTCAGCCCTCTGACTAATACTTTTAGTAACTCCACACCTTCTAATTTCCACACTTGAATTCTCTGCATAATATTTACACCACACATTGCCCTTAGACACGATATCTCCACTGCTAACTAACTTCCCTACTCTGTTTTTAACTGACAAATCCATGCATTCCCTAGGATTTCTTAACTTGTTTATCTCACTCCAAATTTTTTTCTTATTTTCAGCAAAATTTCTTGACAGTACCTCTCCCACTCTATCATTTGCTCTCCTTATGCACTCTCTTAACCTTTCTTTTACTCTCCATATACTCTTCCCTTCTTATATCACTTCTGCTTTGTGAAAACCTCTCATAAGCTACCTTTTTCTCTTTTATTGGACCCTTAACCTCATTATTCCACCAATCACTACTCTTTCCTCCTACACCCACCCTCCTATATCCACAAACTTTTGCCCCACATTCTAATACTGCATTTTTAAAACTATCCCATCCCTCTTCAACCCTCCCCCCCCTCCACTAACCATACTTGCACTAGCACACCTTTCTGCCAATAGTTGCTTATATTTCCCACTAACTTCC
The DNA here is from genome assembly GCA_009830355.1 of Cherax destructor. NCBI lineage: Eukaryota > Metazoa > Arthropoda > Malacostraca > Decapoda > Parastacidae > Cherax > Cherax destructor. Next base: position 85,870 of record WNWK01007850.1, read on the forward strand.
TCCTCCCTTATTTTATAAACTTTCACCTCTCTTACTTACTGTTGCCATTTTCCTTTTGTCCCGTCTACCTCTTACTCTAACTGTAGCTACAACTAGATAATGATCTGATATATCTGTTGCCCCTCTATAAACATATACATAATGAAGCCTACCCTTCAACCTTTTATCCACCAATACCTAATCTAACAAACTACTTTCAATACGTGCTATGTCATATCTTGTATACTTATTTAACCTCTTTCATAAAATATGTATTACTTATTACCAATCCTCTTTCTACACATAATTCAAAGGCTCCCCATTTTCATTTACCCCTGGCACCCCAAATTTACCTACTACTCTACATTTTTTACCCACTTCATCATTGAGATCCCCAACCACAACTACTCTCTCACTTGGTTCAAAACTCCCCACATACTCACTCAACATTTCCCAAAATCTCTCTCTCTCCTCTACAATTCTCTCTTCTACAGGTGCATAAACACTTACTATAACCCACTTTTCACATCCAACCTTTATTTTACTCCACATAATCCTTGAATTTATACATTTATATTCTTCTTTTCCTGCCAAAACTTATCCTTCAACATTATGCTACTCCTTCCTTAGCTCTAACTCTATTAGAAACCCTGACCTAATCCCATTTATTTCTCTCCACTGAAACTCTCCTACCCCATTCAGCTTTGTTTCACTTAGAGCCAGGACATCCAGCTTCTTTTCATTCATATCCACAATCATCTCTTTCCTATCATTCGTACTACAACCATGCACATTCAAACATCCCACTTTGACAGTTTTTTCTTTCTTTTAGTAGGCTATACGGGAAAAGGGATTACTAGCCCATTGCTCCCGGCATTTTAGATAACTTTTACAACACGCATGGCTTATGGAGGAAAGATTCTTATTCCACTTCCCCTGGATAGGGAAAGGAAAAGTAATAAGAACAAGAGCTATTAAGATAAAATAAAAGAAAACTCAGATGAGTGTGTATACATAAATGTGTACATGCATGTGTAGTGTGACCTAAGTGAAAGTAGAAGTAGCAAGATGTACCTAAATCTTGCATGTTTATGAGAAGAAAAACACCAGCAATCTTATTATCATGTAAAACAAATACAGGCTCCCATTTACACTATTTGGGCAGCATGGTAGTACCCCCCTGCACAGTTGCTGTCTAGCAACCTACTACCTATAAGAAATTGTTCTAACAAAATCTAACTGCCTTTGTTTTGCAGGACAGAATTTGAGAAATTGCTTACTAAATTTATGTATAAAAATTTAGTAAAAGTATCATGAAGTTATATTTGAGTAATATATTCTGACCTGTGGTAATTTAGCAGATTACTAGATTAAACTAGAGTGAAATATAATTACGTTAATATTTAGCTGTATGAAAAGAGTTCACTTTATTTACTAATACACTAAAAGATATAATAAAACCAAACAAGTATAATCACTTTTATTCTCAAAGCTTGAGCTGGCATAGGCGGATGTTCACAGTGCAGTAATGTCATTTGAGAAGGTTATTATATGCAAGTTTTGAGCTAAGGAACATCAGTATAATAAGATTACATAGTATGTATCTATATACAGTGGACCCCCCAACGAACACCCAGGAAATCGTAAATTATGTAGATAATATTGTAAGTGCTTGTGGAAGTGTATTTTTGGGGTTCTGAAATAGACTAACCTACGTGACATTATTTCTTAAGGAAGTAAATTTGTTCGGTAATGGCACTTGAGCAGGCTTCTGGATTGAAGTTTTTCGTTAGCGGGGTCCCTGTATTTCAAACTTGAATGTATTGAGTGATTACAAAAAAGATAAATAGTATTTGTAAGGTTCTTTAAGTTTAGCTGTTTGAATAAAGGATTAGCATGTAACCTGAGAAACTTTTCACATTCACCTAAAATTTTTACTTAAATTTGTAGATTGTGCTAATGCTAGTGTTTAACAAATTTCAGGACTTCTATTCTGAAATTAATAGAAAAGAATTATACCTTCGGTATGTATATACTGTCTGAACTCACCTGGCATGTGACACCACCGAGGCTGGCTATACACTGCGGCAACAAGCAACCTCCTCGGTGGTCCCAGACCCCTATCGACAGCGCTTCGCTCACCTCACTATCACACAATTGATCACCATGATGAACTGAAAGAGAAGCTTTATGAGGAAATCATCAGCTATTTTGACAAGGAAGGTTAGATTAATATACAAGTTTACTTTTTTTTTTTACATTTTCTCTCTTCATTCACTAGTACTTTACTGTAGATCTGTAACCAGAGAAAAGGGATGATGGACTGTTAAAAGAGCACAAAATATCCAGTGCTTTTCTTTAATTTTTTATGAAGTCAAATTGACTTCATCAAATATTAACAATGCCAATCAGAAGTCTTATATCATACCTCTTGATGATAAAGCAGGCATTTGTTTTTCCCCACACTGTTCTAATTCAACCTGTGAAATAAAAATTTTGCTTATAAACTGTTAATAATTCAACAATGGAAGTCAGCAAAAGAATAAGGATCAACCAAGGCTCTGTATCTAAGTGGAAGAATGCATGTTTGACATGTTGCTAGCCAAAACTAATTTACTTGAAGTTCTTGAACTTGGGCATAAGTGTGAACAAACATTTTTCAAAAACATTTTGTATCACAGTATGTTTTCTTTTGCACTAAATTTATCATTTTCCACAGATGTGGAAGATGCACTCACTCTGCAAGGAATTAGTTGCAACGAAGTCATTATCGATTACGTCAAGCTGTCTGATCTCCTCACCCGTATGGCTGTCTTCTACAAGAACATAATGAACCCTCAGAATCTTCGCCTGAGCCAGAGTATTTCAGGGTTGCCTACTATGGACGAGGTTTTCCAGCTTTTCTTAGAATAAGGTACAGACCCCACTTACGGCAAGTTAGTTCCAGGCTAGTGCCTTGAAAGCAGACACGCCAAAAAGCAGAATGCCATTTTTCCACTTCTAAATGCATATAAATGTCAGACAACAAGCTTACAGGCCCCCAAATCTTGATAGGGAATGCAGTAAACTTCTATGGGATGAAATTTGTGGCATCTGCATGAAAATGTTGTGCTAATGGGAGATTTCAACTTTAGACAAGTTGACTGGAGCAATTTGACAGGAAATTTAGAGTCAAGTGACTTTCTTGATAGATTCAGGATTGTTTTTTAAAACAGTTGGTGACAGAACCAACTAGAGGATAACCTGCTAGACTTGGTTCTTGCCAGCAGGGAATCGCAATTAATAATCTTGAGGTTAATGATGAGCTTGGGGAAAGTGATCACAAATCACTCAGTTTTAATATATCATGGAATTACCTATAATGACAATAAGTCTCTATCCCTGACTTCCGCCTGGCTGATTTCATAGGACTGAAAATTACCTGGGTGGGTGAACTGGAATGACCTGACAGTGGGTGGTAGGTTGTGATTGCCAATATGAGCTTTTCCAGAGAATAGTTCTAGCTGCTCAGACAACTATGTTCCTATTAGAGATCAGATCAAACAAAAATGATCCTAAATGGATGAACAATAGATTAAAACATCTCATTGGTCAAAAGAGAGGCATATATAGGCGAATCAAAAGAGGAGAGGGGCAATTAAGTAATCAATATACGTTAAAGAGAGAAATAAAAAAGGGAATAAGAAAAGCAAAAAGAGACTATGAGGTTAAAGTTGCAAGAGAATCGAAAACTAACCCAAAAGGATTTTTTCAGGTATACAGAAGTAAGATTCGGGACAGATAGGCCCACTAAGTTACTCAGGTCAGCTCACCGTCAGTGATAAGGAAATTGAGAATTTTTAACACTTACTTCCTCTCAGTTTT